>JAKZJZ010001389.1:0-28414 GCA_022702705.1 Papilionanthe hookeriana x Papilionanthe teres
AGGGTTAGGAACAACATAGTGAATGCCTCGAATGAGTCCTCTCATGGCTCATATGGGCTTGATATGGCTTCATGGCTCAACCAAAATGATTTCTTTCCACCTAAATCCACCCAATCTTTAATTTCCCAAATTTTCGATTTTTGACCCCGAGACCCTACCTCTCTAAACTACCAAAACTCTTGAAATTACCCGAATTTTTGCAAAATTTCCAAATTACCCAAAATTTTTCAAAATCAATCCCAAACATCTCCACATCACTCAAATTGATCATCCATACCCAAAAATACCAAAGATTCCAAAAATACCTCCCAATACCCTCCGAATACCCAAAATACCCTTCTTGGCCTAAAAATCCAAAAATTCAGAAAATTCCCAGAAAATTCCAGAAAATCCTAAATATTCCCAATTTCATTTTGTCCAACTACACCATGGGCCAATTTTGTCAATTTACCCTACTTTTGTCAAAACCCCCAAATTGACCCATTTTAACCCGAAAGTGAACCCGATGTTAAACCAAACCTATCCGATTGACCCAAATTCTGGTCCAATTCAATTCTAAACTTCAATTCAACATTCCCAATACCAATTTAAACCAAATCCAAGTCCAATTTGATTGACATTTGGATCCGATCTCACTTTTGGCCTTAAAGCCCGATTTGGACCCATGACCCAAACTTAACCCAAACTCACCCAATTCAACTCCAATTAACCTCAAATCTTTTCTAAATCTTCCTTAACATTCCCACAAACAAAACCCTAACATTATTTGCCCAAAATTTGAACCCAAGTCCCACTCGAAAGCTCAACCCCGAGGTCAAAAGGCCCATTTTTGACCTACTAAACCTAACAAACCTAACCCCAAATTCAGACCCAAATTCGAAATCCAAATCACCTCCAAATTTGTTTCAAATCACTCATGACACATCCATGAGCTAAACCCAACAATTATTTGGCCCAAACCTCTTTACAAAATTCCCATCCATAAATTCATTTTTTAAACTTAAAAGCCCACTTCCCTTAAACCTTCTTAAAAGCCCATCTTCATTAAATTTTAAAAGCCCAAATCATCCTAAAGCCCACATGACACTTCCCCTCATCATCCATTTGATCAAAATCACCCCTAAGTTTCAAAATCATCAATTAAACCATTCCAAATCAAGCCACATGTCAAATTACCCCCTAAATGTCAAATATTTCTAAAACCCTTTTCATGAAACAAATCGACCTTTTCCCAAGCCAAATGAAGCCATGAACAAGCCATTCTCAAGCCACATGAAGCCATGAGGGCTTTGACTTGTCATTAGTCCATTTATGGCAAGAAGAGGGGTTCTTTCTTAAACCTCCTTTAACCCTTTTTTACCTTAATCATGTCGCACACTAAACCATGTTTAGCCACCTCATCATGGATGGAGACTTCACCACTCCTTCTAAGCTGACCTAAATGATTCCCTCGGCTCAAAATCGGAGCTTGGAAGGGTGCACCAAGCCCAAAATGGTGGGTTGACCCAAACCAAGCCAAAGTGAGCCTTCTCCCATTCCATTTAAATCAAACTCCTTTACACATGTCAAACCTCGATTGATGTGCACAAGCCTCCGGCCACGACCCACTGAGCTTGAGGGTGACCGACTACTGGCCGGCCGGCCACCCGGTCGCCGGAAAACACCATGCCGAAACCTTGGGAGGAGCCGAATTTTGGAATTCCACCTTGCTTGAGCTGCCTCACTCCAAATGGCCATTGCAGTTGTTCTTCTCCTCACCGAGCGGTGATCCCGACCATTAAACTCCACTGGAGAGCCTCCGGCCATGCCTGTTAAACCCCTCGCCCTCTCGGCCGAAGGAGGTCTGAACCAAAAACCTTAAGGAAACTGCGCAAAATCACTCCGGATCACTCTCCACACATAGAGCACACTGATCCCCAGCTGAATTCCGGCCCAGATTCCCTCTGGCGAGCCCGATTTTGAGCTCGAGCTTTGGCCAAAAACCGGGACACTTCTTCGCGGTGAGCCGATTCCCAGATTGATTGGTCCTACACCTTCACTTGGACCGAGAGGAGAAGTTCCCACCGAAAGCCCATCTCTAGGCCACCCGGTTGCTCCGGCCTCCGAAGCTTTGTGATCGGGCGTGGTCGAAGTCCAACCTAGACGAGTCACCGAGACCGGGAGACTTCATGCGGAGCTTCTTAGGATCCGATCGAAGGTGTAACAACTCTCGGATCGAAGCTTCACTTCTGCGAGCAAAGGTATGGACTCCCTCTTCTTCCCGAGCTTCCGAGAGATTCTCATTTTAATTTGAGTCGATTTAAATGCATGTTTACCGTATGGATGTGTTCGTCTCTTCGAGACGAATCCATAGAGCATAAGAACACGAAAATCCGTTGAGAATCGAGTG
This sequence comes from Papilionanthe hookeriana x Papilionanthe teres, assembly GCA_022702705.1. Lineage (NCBI taxonomy): Eukaryota > Viridiplantae > Streptophyta > Magnoliopsida > Asparagales > Orchidaceae > Papilionanthe > Papilionanthe hookeriana x Papilionanthe teres. The sequence continues at coordinate 2,390 of JAKZJZ010001389.1, forward strand.
AGAAATTAGGGTTAGAAGGTTGACGGTCACGGGTGCACACCGGTCGTAGACGATGACCGGGAGCCGTTGGATCGCGCGTGTATCGAGCGGACGATTCGGATTGCGCCGGACCGGGGAATGTTACGTGAACCGCGGGGCCGGGACGGATGACTCGGATGGCGGCGCCCAATCACGGCGCGACACGTACCCCTTCGGAGGCTGCCGATGTTTCGGCGGCGCCGCGTGGATAAGTAGATAAATAGGGTATTTAATGTATTTATTAAATATCGAAACTTTAAAAATCCATATCTTTGTGTAGAAAAATCACAAAAATAAAATAAAAATACCCTCTTGCTCGGTGAACAGAGGAGAATAATGTGGAAAAGAAATCATTTAATTTCATCGAAGTATTTTATTTTTTATAATTTATTTACTCTCTGCATACATTTAATTCTCCATGCATGTATACAATTCACCATGGCATGAGACCATAGGGCTTTTGAAGCCTCTGAACTTGGGAACATTCCCTGAATTTTCCAAGGTCGAGAGGCCATCTCAGTGAAAAGTTATTTATTTTTCAAATGCATGTTGCTTGTTTTGAGTATTTTAATTCCAAAAATTAGCATGTTGTGAAATAAATTCTAGAAAAATTTGGTGATGTTCCTTATGACCGAGAGAACTCTAGGAAAAATGGGACTTGAGTTAATTCACTCAGAACAACTCTAATTGGCTTAAACACCCAAAATAGGTCTTTAATTAATTAGAGTTAACCAAGCATCAAATTGACTTGAAATCAATTCTCCACTGACCTTTAGGATCAGAGGAATCCACCATAAAAATTTGAGGTCAATTGGACTTGGTTAGCCCCACTAATTGGGTTAATTAAGCCGCTTAGCCATTTTAAACTTTAAAAATTCATAACTTTTAAAATACTTTTTAAAAATTCACCAAATTGGTTTTGGAGCCTCTCGATATCAGGGGAATCTAAGAAAATTAAAATTTCAATTTTCGAAAAAGTTGATTTTTAATAATATTTTAATATTTTTAATAATTAAAAAATAATAAAAATCACAAAAATAATAAAATTCACCAAAATGTCACATTTTGAATTTTAATCACTTAGGAACAAATCCCACATTTTTCCTAGGTCTATTTAGTGAGATATTGAATTTTAAAGTTTTAAGGTAATTTTAAAATTAAAAAAATGTATTTTCTAGCATTTTCACTAAAATAATTATAATAAATCATAAAAAAATCAGAAAATTGCAAAATTTGTTTCTCTGGTTTCCTTGATATCAAAGAGATTTTTGAAAAATATAAAATCCATTTTTCAACATTTATTTTATTTTTAAATTAATTAACACTCCAAAACTCAAAATAATTATAATAAAAATAATATAATTCAAAAAATCACCAAAATTGGTCCAAGTGTTTCTCTGGTCATTAGGAATGTCCCCTAATTTTCTTAAGGACAGAAACTTTCCTTTGGTCATGTTGTCAAATTTTCCTTGAAAATCTCTATTTTCACCAAAAAATAATTATATAAATAAATTAAATACGAGAAAAATCACATTTTCTCCTCTCATGTCTTTATTGACATATGAGTGAAGTCACATAAAAATTTCAAATTCATTTGTGTTCAATTTAGTGAGTTATGAAATTATTAAGTTTAAGGGGTAAAATGGTAATTAAACTTTTAACCCTTAATTAAAACTTTAGGTTTAATAAAAAATCAACAAGTAAAATATTTGATCTTAATCTGATTTGGATGATTGAAATTTAAATAATTAAAGGGTAGAAACTCATTAAACAAATTTTAAAATAATTAAACTTTAATTAAATAATAGATTAAATTTGGAAGAATAATAAAATTGGAATTATTAAAATAAGGGATATTTATTAGGAAGAGATTTATTCTTTAATTTAAAAAATCCCTAAACTAATTATATCATTAACACTTAACTCTTAATTAAAATGATAATTCAAATTCAAAATATTAAAAGACTTAAAATCTCAATTAAAATTATAAATTAAAATTAAATTAAATAATTAAATTAAATTAAATTAAACAATTAAATTAAAATTAAATTAAATTAAATTAAATTAAATTAAATTAAACAATTAAATTAAAATTAAATTAAATTAAATTAAATTAAAATTAAATTAAACAATTAAATTAAATTAAATTAAATAATTAAATTAAATTAAATTAAACAATTAAATTAAATTAAATTAAATTAAATTAAATTAAATTAAATAATTAAATTAATTTAAATCAAATCAAATTAATTAAACATCGAATCAAATTAAATTAAATTAAATTAAATTAAAACTCAATTAAATTAAATTGAATTAAATATAACATCACCCAAGACATAAAAGAAAATAAATCTAAAGCAACTTGAACACTATTCCAAATTTAAACCCTTTAACTTAAATCAAATCATTTAAATACTAATTTACCCTTGAAAGCTTTGATTATTATAACTCCTAAATGAAACATTAAATGAAGTGCTACTTCACTCATAAGATATTCAAATGTCTTAATTCACTGGGCATGTTAACAAAACTTGAAAACCTCGGACGATTGATTCATTTATATAATTAAATTCATTTGGACTTAAAACAATCCTAGAAATATTGAAAAGATGTTTAAGATTCTTCTTAAGCACTTCCTCGATATGATAGGATATTTATAAGAACAATTGGACTTAATTGTTCTTTGATGAAGAAAATCGTCCTCGAACAAAAACACGAAAGAACCTAGACGTCATAGGAGATGACTAGCTATAGGATTAGGAATTTGGTAGAAAACCATAACCTTTCCCTTAGCTTTACCTAGGAACTTGCTTAAATATTCTAATTGTGTTTTAAGTGTAGCTTGGGATGACGGGAAGACCCTCCGGGTACGCTTTTATTTTATTGCGATTTACTTTCTTGCAATTTACTTCCATGCAATTTGCTTTATTGCGAGATGCACTTTACTTTTCTTGCATGATAAAACAAGCTGTTGCATGAAAACCCACACCTTTAGGATAGTCCCTAAAACTGAAACCAAAACTAAGTTAAAAGTCATTGCAAGATAAAATTCACCGCCACAACATTTCAAAATATAAAACAACTCAAAATTTAATCACAAACGAGAACACAAAACTACAATTGTAACTAAATTAAAACGTCTGTTGGATGATCGGGAATACCTCGGATGATGTAACCTACGTGTTGCTAACGGGATTTCCACGGTCTAAATGAAAGTGTGGAACTCATTCGGTTGAGTTTAGCAAATTCATGCGGACTAAGTGAATCCGATAAAAATAATGATGCCGGAAGGATGGAGCCAGTGGGATCTTAACCGGTGTCGTTATAATCAACTTTAAGATTTGTTTTAATCAAAATACAAAACACTTGGAAATTAAGACTTCTCTAAACCAAAACACTTTTCTCATCTCCTGATTTATAATTTCTAAAACTAAACCTCTGCAACAACAAGGAGCTTGGAGCATGGTGGGCAGCACGGCCATCGTCATCAACAAAACTTGAACCTACTTCAGCAAAACTTTCTTAGAATTAAACAACAAAGCCATAGGACTTCGAGGTAGCTTGCACTAATGCAACATAAATCCTCAACCTCTTTGTTAGGCATTTGCATTGCAAATTAAGCCCTAACTTAGGTCTTAGGATTCCGAGGTAGTCGTCCGATACGACAATAAATCCTCACATCTTCTAGAGCTATTTGTTTGATTTTATCATACAAATATAAGCCCTAATTAATTAAAATTGGCAAGATTGAAATACTAAATAAACATTAGGACTTTCCTAAATTCGAAGCGAAACAATAGGATAGTCGGGAAATTACCGAAGTTCACTTCGAATCAGTGATTTCTCCTACCTTTCTTCCTTTGGATTCACAAAACAAAATGTTCCAAATTAGATCTATTCCCTATTGAAATTACAAAATTCAATCTTTGAAAACCTTAAACTTTGAAATTCTTGAGAGCAGAATTATTGGTTATTATCGAGAGTTTTCTTAGGTGATTCCCGTCACTTAAGATGTAATTAACTATAGGGGCTTGCCCTTATAGGGAATTTTAAAGAACCCGAGTAATATAAACCACTGTTTAATACTTTCATATTAAGCGGGGAATTTGTCGGCTTATAAAATTGGTTCGCGAGACCAAACGGATGTCACAAAACTTCTAGTTTATTTGATCGAGCCCCACCCTCGAGCGAGTGTGTCTATCCTTAGGGATAGATACACGGTTTGTGGTGCGGTGCTCATTTATATAAACTATTTGGGATGTGAGATCGGCTTAATCTCATATCTTAAAACTTTCAAATTTAAAATTATTTTCAAAGTCAAATACTACTTTCTAAATTATATATATATTTAAATCAAATTTAAAATTTAAATTCGCCGACAACTTACGTTAGGCGACCCCTTTTAAAATACAACACAACCTAAAAATATGCGAGACAACTTCGGCGACTCCATTGGGGAGAATTCCTCTCTCCATTATAATCAAATAATTCGCTTTCAAAAATCGGTAGTGCATTCATGTCCTTAGTGGATCAAACTACCCTTCTTTCCGTTGGAATACTATGTTCATTTCTATCTTGAATGAGTATAGCCAACATTCTCTCGGATTTAGGAGCCATTTGTTTAGACACTCCTAAACGAGAGAGGTTCCGAGATCCTTTTACCTCATTTACGAGGTGGGGTGGACCCCGATAGGTGTTAGTTTAGGAGTGATCCTTCGAGTCGGGAAGTCTTGCTTAAGACTTTCTTTTCCTTTCCGAATCGGATTCCTTACCTTCTCTACACCTTTGAACATTCCGTTCTAAATAAACAAACCCTCTAATAAGTGATTCTTTTAACAAATGATTCTTTTTTATAAATACATGAACAAAGAATGAGTTCGGACTCTTTTCAATTCCTTTCTTTTCGTCTGAAGAAAAGAAGCATAACTTAGGACCGACAACGAGAATCTACCTTGCGGAAATGGAAGCCCGAAGCTGATTTTCTCCTTCACCAACGGATCTGGACTTCGCCGTCTATAAGGATGAGTCTGCCCGACAATGGGGTCATCCGATTTGGACGAGGATTCGAAAACACGAACGTCGAGGTCACCGACGTCTCCCTCTTTGCCGCGACGAACAAGGTATGCGAGGCGAGGAACCACGCTCGAGTTCGACCTTAGGTCGACCAAGAGTTTCCTCCCCTGCGAAGGGTCCCGACTAGGAGGAGTACTGCTGTCCGCGGGAGGACTGTTCTTACTACCCCCTTGGTCTAGTTGTTTCGCACCTACCCCGACTTCGCCGAATCGAAAGGGAAAGAAATCCGGAAGCTATGATAAACTCGTTGCCGTGGAGGGTACGGATCTTCTGTAAGACCTTCGTCTTCGAAATCGGGTCCGGTTCGAAGATTCCGTCGGCCGACAAAGACCCGAAGAAGAAATAGAAATAGAAGGATCGCCGGGGAAGCCGGAGCTGCTGAGATTGCCTTCTGGAGGAAATTCCGAGTTGCCGGAATATACACCGCTACCGGAATATACACCCTCTGCGACTACATACCACTTTTGGGAGGAAGCGGGTTCCATCCCCTCTCCGCCGCGAGAGGATGAAGAGAATGTTCGCAAGATTGCTGCCACATTACCACGGCCCGCATACTATAACAATAGCCGCAAGAAAAGAACTAGAACTACGCCGTTTGCTCATTGCAGAACTTTGGTAGAAAAGGCTAGCAAAGAAGGAAAAGCGCCCCGTGTCGGAAATTCTACGAAGGATAGGACGGGTGCCGGTCAAATCCCGTCTTGGGCCCCGAGTAGAACCCGCCGTCATGATAGAAAAGCCAAGCAAGAGAATGAAGGCTAGCCGCTTGTCGTAGTATCGGGATTACGGATTAGGGAGGATACCACCTTCCGGCATTTGGCCGATGGACTATGCGAGTCATAGACCTTCTGTTGCTAGAAGGATGGTGTGGCGTCCCACTACGGGGCGATTGAGGCCGAAACGACGGCCGAGAAGAAAGTCTCGCCGAGGAGGCTGGAATCTGAAGAAAGTGCTACTGCGATGAAGGGGACTCGTGAAAAAAGGACCCGGCAACCATCGCATGACAACCACAAAGATACACAGAAAGCTCCACTAGAAGATGCCATGGAAAAGTTGAGAACCGACATCCGACGGTTGGCAAAAGAAAGAGAAGAAAAGTTCGGAGATGAGATCGACTCATCGGAATTCATGGACAATGAATATGCAGAAATCAACATGGTTGAGACACGAGCTTCATCGGCTTCTCGAGGTGCTCCTGCGGTGCACAGAAGAGAGGAGCCGGGCGATGAAGAGACGGCTTCGGGAAAAGGACGACACGATCGCTCGAATGGCGAAGAGGATGGAAGAGATGGCCATAGCTGCGGCCACTCTCCGGAGTCGAAGTACAACCACATAGAGAGACACCCCCGGAAGTCATTCACATCGTAGACGGAGGAAAGGAGATTACATCCGTCAATGGGGATGACCGAGTGAAAAAGGATACAACACAAAGTATGATCCACGAAAAGGATATCAAGAACTTGGTAGAACGAGCGAGTGCGAGAAGCCTTAGCACAATCGAAGAACGGGACATCCATTCGGACGGGTAGACCTTACCCGGAAGAATTCGACGCTGTCCAATACCCGAAAGGCTTCGTACCACCTCGTGTTCAAGACTTTCGACGGAGCCGGGAACCCCCGACGGCATGTTGCACACTTTCGTGCCGGTTGTTGCAATGCGGCGGGAGCGATGCGCTACTCTTCCGACGGTTCGTTAGCGATCCGTCGAGAATCGCCTTCGGCGAGTATGCGGAATTACCCAACGGTTACGTGAAGACATTCTCGAGCTAGAGAGTCTCTTCATTAAGCGATTTGCCGGAGCTCGACACCACATCACTATAGGTGATTTAGTGGTAGAGAAACAAAGGCCGAATGAAACTCTAGTTGATTACATACTTCGATGGAGGAATTTAAGCATGAAGTGTGAACCACAAGCTGCGAGAACAACATGCGGTCGGCATCTTGCTTAAAAGCATTCACGGCCCGATAGCACTTCTCCTCGAGGATTCACTATTAAGACTTTTGAGAAGTTGTTAAGCAAGGCGGAAGCTTGCAAGAAGAGGCGAAGTAATTAAGTTTTGCCGACAAGACCGACAAGCGAGAAGCCGGTGAAGACCTTCGAGAAGAAATCCGGGATCGTTGCAGCGATTGACAAAGGCAAACAACCGATGCAAATACCACCGGAACGGCCGCGGCAACCACGACAAAATTACCGGCAACCCCGGTCCGGCTATCGGTCGTCTCCGCGGTATGAACAACCGTCTCGTCCGCAACGTACATTGAGGGAGCTTCGAGCGAGAGAATATCCGTTCAAAAATGAAGCGGTACCGAAGATGTTCCGCGGCTTAATGAAAACTCCAGATTTCCGATGCTGCGAGCCCAAAAGACCGAGAGGAAGTCAACAAGAAAGGTGATCCCGACTTTTGCCCCTACCATCGGATGCTTGGGCACAAGATAGAAGATTGTATTACCTTTAAAAGTTGGCTCAACGACAACCTTCGGAAAGGAAATATAACAATCCCGAAGGAGTACATGAAGGAACCCCGGAAAGGAGGTTCCGTCGATGTTATCTCAGCCGATCCCGTCATTCCGATAGACCCATATGCAACCAACGATGGATGGACTACCGCTCGGACAAGGTCTTCGAAGAAGATTTTAGATAACATCCGAACCGCTTCGGTGCGAGCTTCAATTCGAGTTCGAGACCCGTTAAGCCGGTACTATCACTTGCGATAGAAGAACCACCTCGACGGGAGACAATCGAAGAGAAGAAGAAAATTGACGAAGAAGAGGGGACCGAGATTCCTAAGGCTAGACTAGGGGCTGCTTATCCTAGGATAGTTGTTTCCGATTCGGGGAGAAATCCCTCGAACCTACGATTTTGTATGATTATACTGCTCACTTCGGTGGGATCATATAATGATAAGGGTGATGGCGTTGGCTACGTTTTGATTGTTTCTAACGATTACGTAACTAGCGACAATCCGGGCGTCGATTTCGATACCAACAACAATTCTCAAATCATACAAGATCTCGACGATCAAAATGACGAAGAAGGCATCCATCGAGGAGGCTACGAGAGTTCAACAAGCAACGGATCTATGCTGTGAGTTTCGAGGAGCTCCGGTTACGATAGAGTTAGAACCTTCGGATTTGGAAGATAATCCGGGAGAGCCGGTCATTCCGATTCGGGAGGAGACACCGACAAACTCGACACTAGATTCGAAGAAATTACGGAAGTCGACTTAAGAAGTGGAAGAGTTCTACCTCCGAGAATGGGTCCGAAAGACAAAGGAAAGCGGGTGGTTGTTCAAGAAGAACCAACCCGGCGGAAGAAATACCCATTCGAGAAGAAGCCGAGACGCATGAGAATAAAGTGGACTACAACGTGCTAGCCCATCTTAGGAAACTACCGGCCAAGCGAGCATTTACGATGCTCTCATCTTATCAAAGGAGATGAGGGAAGCTCGATCGAGGCCTTACTTGATCCGGAAATTTGCTTAGCTCGAATGGCCGGAGATTCCTTAGATGAGGTTTGCTCGTTAAAGGAACGACGAGGTGTTACCTTCACGGACAATGACCTACTACTTGGGACGACGAGATCACGACCGAGCCGTTGTACATTTCGATTACAATTGGGAAGTTTACGCTCTCCGGAGTATTGGTGGATCCGGGAGCATCAATCGATATAATGAGTCTTCGAACACTAGCATACTTGGAAATTGATGCTCGTGAGCTCGAGGCCGACAAAATGTTATTAAGAGGATTCGACCGAGAAAGGAGAAAGAGCCCTCGGGTCGATAACGCTGCGATGAAAACCGGTGACTTAGCAAAGACAACCGCGAAATTTCATATAATCGATTCGAAACGTCGTTCAACGCTCTCCTGGGCCGACCATGGATACATGAAAACAGGATGGTACCATCATCTACTGCATCGGTGCATCAAATACTACGATGGAGGAGAACGAGTGCATCAAAGGAGACTTACAACCATTCTCCGTACATGAAATTGGAATCCATGAAGATGCGGCTTATTATGCACCGCCAAAGAAAACGATCTTCTCCGGAGATACGTAACAAGTGAAGCAAAGAAAGTTCGAGACAACGAAGAACCTAAAGTTCTAGTCCAACGAGTCACTCACCACTCCCTTCCGGCGAGATGGTGAAGGTTTCTCCACAACTCGCATCCGAGGTCGAGGCGGGGACGAGGCGGTGGTAGAGACACTAGGACAATTGGACGAGAGAAACCAACCATCAATGTTGATTGGGATGATAGTTACGAAGAAGAAAAAGAAATCAAGCAAGAAGCGACAACAATAAGTCGAAAGAAGCCGCAATACAAGATCTCCTCGAAGATGAAGAGAACGAAGAATACAAATCAATGTACGAGAAGATTAACCACTACGTACATACTATGACCCTAACTCCGATCCATTCTAATAAGATCGAGGGTATGGAGGTCGAAGAGGTACGTAGTGACGGTGCTAAGCCGATCAAATTCTACCGCGGTGCTTCTTCCTCCAAAGCTGAAAATAATGTACAATTCGAAGATGTCACTTCATCGAGAATTAATGGAATTACCTGTTGAGTGGTACTCTCCCTGTGTTCAAAATTTAATTCAACGTGGTTTCTTACCTCGACAATGGACGAGAGGCCAATCACAACATTTTGAAAAGTTATGGAATAACTCGGTCGTCCTCCCGATTCAAAGTATGGACTCGGATTCGGCACGGTAGGGTCGGTTGACGATGCTGAATTTTGCTTGGTTGTCACTTGCAAGTCCGATAAGCTGCATGGAAACTACGGACGAACTCGAAGATTTACAAATTGGAGACGCTCCACCGAATTCGAAGAAGAAATTAAATCCACGATAGATGAGTTAATGGAAGTTAACTTAGGTACTAGTGAAGAGCCTAGACCTACCTTTGTTAGCTCCTTACTCGACAAAGAAGACTCCGAAGAAATAAACAAGTTATTAATGGAATTTAAAGACTGTTTTGCTTGGAGCTATGACGAAATGCCGGGATTAGCTCCGGAGGTCGCGGTCCATAAGCTAAGAGTGGATCCTACTACGTTCCGGTCGGACAAGGTCCCGGAAGAATGCGTCTAGAAATCGAACAACAAGTTATAGCCGAAGTTAAAAAGCTAATAGACGCTAAATTTGTCCGTGAAGAACAATACCCGACTTGGCTAGCCAATGTGGTGCCGGTCGAGAAGAAGAATGGTCGGATCGGAATTTGTGTGGACTTCGAGAGATTTAAACAAGGCATGTCCAAAAGATGAATTCCCTCTACCGATTCCAGAGCGATGATCGATATTGCTTCGACACATGAAATATTCTCATTCATGGATGGATCTTCGGGATACAACCGGATAAAAATGGCTCCGAGAAGATGAAAAGCTTACGGCATTCGAACGCCGATCGGAGTATTTTGCTACACGGTGATGCCATTCGGACTCGAAGAACGCGGGAGCAACTTACCAAAGAGCAATGACAAGAATTTTTGATGATCTCATCCACAATCAAGTCGAGTGCTACGTGGACGATGTCATCATCAAAAGCAAAGTAAAGGAAAACCACCTGTATGATTTGAGAATTGTTTTCGAACGATTAAGACAATTTAACCTTAAGTTGAATCCCTTAAAATGCGCCTTCAGCGTCACCTCCGGGAAATTCTTAGGATTCGTTGTCCGACATCGTGGAATTGAAATCGACCCGGAGAAGATTAAAGCCATCTTAGAAATGCCGCCTCCCAAAACCTTAAAACAACTACGATCTTTTCAAGGGAAGCTGGCATATCTTCGACGCTTTATCTCGAGCACTGTCGGGTAGGTGTCGGCCTTTCTCGGCACTAGTTAAAAAGGACGCCAAATTTATTTGGGAAGAGAAATGCCGAGAAGGCCTTCGAAGACATTAAACAATATTTAATGACACCTCCTGTCTTAGCGACCCCGATCTCGGGTAGACCGGCTGATACTTTACACCGCGGCTTTAGATGACTCTCTCGGAGCCTGTTGGCCAGGGTCGATGATGAGGGTAAAGAAAATGCTCTTTACTACTTAAGCCGTCGTTTACTTCCGACGGAAGTAAGGTATCCCGCAATTGAAAAGCATTGTTTGGCCCCGATCTTCGCCGCTCAAAAGCTCAGGCACTACATGCTTTCTCATAAGATCAACTTGATTTCGAAGTTTAATCCATTGCAATACTTGATGACTCGTCCAACACTTTCCGATGAGACTTGCCGGATGGTCGATGATATTATTGCAATTCGATATAACTTTCGTGCCTCGCGTGCCGTAAAGGGACAAGTCTTAGCGGACTTCCTCGCGGCACACCCTTTGCCGGCCGAATCTCCTCTCGATGACGATCCGCCGGATGAACAAATAATGAACTTAGAAGACCTTGACGATCGACGTTGGGAATTATATTTCGACGGAGCATCTTCGACACACAAAGACGAAGAATCGCAAGTGATAGTGCCGGTAAGGCGGGAATCGGGCTAATCTTTATAACACCGGAGCGGGGGATGTTAAGATACTCCTACCACTTGACGAGCCGGTGTACGAACAACGAAGCGGAATACGAAGCCCTCATAACGGGATTGGAATTAACCATTCGAATGGGGATAACGGACATCAACATCTACGGGGATTCACGGTTAATCATTCAACGGATCGCCGGACAGGTACAGAATTCTAAAGCCAAGACTCGAACAATACTTCCGAGTATGCCATACGAGTTGTTGGAACGGATTCCAAATGTGACAATCTACAAAATTCCTAGAAAAGAGAATGCTTTAGCAGATTCTTTAGCCCGTCTCGCAAAAGAATTTGCTGTTTGCAAGATGAATCGGTGGAAGAGTCGGTTCACGGACGTCGGGTCCTATCACGGCTTGACATAGACATGATACACAAATCGGCAAAAGAAAAAGAATCGATTGCGGCGGTGACGGAAAACACGAGAAGATTGGCGACGGCCATTGATGAACTACTGCAAACGGGAAAGCTACCGGACGATAGGTCGGCGGCCCATCGGATCAAGAAAAGAACTCTGTCTTACACATTAATAAACAACACATTATACGGAAGGTCTTTTGATCAAATGTGGCTAAGGTGCCTAAACGGGTCCGAGGCCCGTGAAATTGTTAAAGAGGTGCATTCGGGACTGCGTGGCGCTCACCGGTCGGGTCCAAAATGAAGATGAAAATTAAAAGACTAGGGTACTACGGCCCTCGATGATGATCGGTCGCATGAAAATCGCCGAGAGGCGTCATCAATGCCGAGTGCGCGGAGTGGTTCTACATCGACCTCCAAATGTGCTGCACCCGACAATTGCGTCGTGGCCATTTGAATGTTGGGGCACGGATATAGTGGGTCCGATAGAACCACCATCTTCGAAAGGACATCGTTTCATTCTTGCGGCTACGGATTACTTTTCCGAGTGGGCGAAGCGGTTCCACTTAGAGAAGTGAAAGCACACCACGTCTTCGCGGTTTTCAAGAACCAAGTTGTCTACCGTTTCGGAGTGCCGCGCGAGGATCATCTCGGATAATGGGTCGGCATTCGAAGCACACAAATCAACAATTTTGTCGGGAGACACGGAATCGGCGGCGATACTCGACAATTTACTACCCAAGAGCAAACGGCCTCGGCGAGGCTTTTAATAAAACTCTCGTTCAAATCTTAAAGAAAACCTTGGACGATAATAAGAGAAATTGGCACGAGAAATTGTTAGAAGCCTTATGGGCCTACCGGACAACCTTCGAACTCCTACTCGAAGCTACACCTTACGCTGCGGTGTATGGGTCCGAGGCGAGTGTTACCTTTAGAGGTTCGGCTTCCTTCACTCGGAATTGCGAGTTGCAAACAAGATCACGACGGAAGAAAACGCCGGACTACGACTCGAAGAATTAGAAAGCTTGGAAGGGAAAAGACTTGCGGCGCAACGGAATTTGGAACTATACCAAGCTAAAATGGTTCAAGCCCATGACAAAGCTGGTCCGCTGAGAACTTTCGAAGTTGGTGACTTAGTTCTCGTTCTCGAGAGACCTATTCTTGCACACCGCAAGAAAGGAGGAAAATTTGAACCCACTTGGGAAGGACCGTTTGTGGTTGAAGCGATATACTTAGGAGGCTCCTACCGGCTAGTGAATTGCCGGGGAGAACGACATATGCTTCCAATCAACGGACGATACTTGAAAAAGTATTACGCTACCTGATGTTTCGAAGGAATGAATTCTTCATCCCTAAGAAACACGGGCGAAGTAATTACTTATGATTGGGTCCGAACCCAAAAATAAAATAAAATGTGCTAAGATAAATAAAGTCTTGATAATAAGTTTTCCTTGTTTTCCTTTCCAAATCAAAATCTCTTCCCTGATCTTATCCTACTTCATTCTTGTTAAATTTCAAAATATAAGAATAATAAAAAATGTATCTTTAATAAACATTTTCTTAATGTTCTTGTTCTTAGTACAACCCCTGATCCTTTTCCTTGTCTTTTCGCGGGGAAATGTCGAACGGGCGGTTGGTCTTGAACTTTAAGAATGGCGTAAGCCTTGCACTCGATGAAAAGAGGGTGAAAGATGGAGCGATAATCGAGATTGACTCGGATTTCGCACCGGCGGGCCTACGATACGAGGAAAGTGGCTGGGTCCCGATTAACCGAGAAGAACTGCCGGACGAGACGGTGATGAAAGTGGGTGGCCCAAGCCACCAATTCAACAACAAGAAAAGAAAAGCTAACACCGAAGAAGACAAGAAAATGAAGTCCGTAGTCGCTACGGCGGAGGGCGGGCTTGTCGGCGCCGCGCCCGCGAGAGATTCAAGAAGTTCGGAGGGCTACTCTCGCGGCCACGCAACGAAGGAATAAGAATCGCCGTATCCAGTAAGATGTTAACAAAACTAGGCGCGGACCGGCGCGACGAGACAATTGCTGATGCCGGCACATACACTTCGAGGACACCGGTTCACCGGGAACTCGAAGAAAGGAGGCCGGCTCCTAGAATAACGAAAGAACCGGGGAAATCTCCGGAAGATCGGAAGAAAGAAGGCTACCACGCCACCGGATAGAACCACCGGCGGTGCATGACCTTGTTGCGGAAGCAACCCGGGGGATGTCCCGACGGGCATCATCCACGAGGAGCCAAGGTATGCGGGGGAACGTGAAGGGATTGAACCATATATCCCACAATATGTCACGAGGCCTCTCCATCTGCAGATCATTCCGGAATACGAGCTGGAGAGAATGCAGAATGTTGAAAAGAAAACTTTCGAATACTTCGAGAGAATTAAAGGAAGAAGAATCAACATACTAGAAGGCCTCGAGCTACACACCGACGTATTCTCGGAGTATGAACAACGGCAAATCATGGATTGTATCCAGGAGCCGAAGAGAATGGGCCGAACGAGGCCGCTCGAGGGAAAACACATACTCGGAACCCCGGAGATGGATGCCGGGGAAAGGAAGAATCACAATACAATGCGGATGCTTGCTACAACTTTGTCTGAAGACGGGAAGGGAAACCCACGGGAATACTCCGTCATGGGCGAGTAGATCCGATGCCATCGGTTATCAAGAGAATGATAAAAAGATTGATAACATGGAGAGTACTGCCGGCCAGTTGCATACCCAATAGTTGCATTATCAACATCTACAAACGGGGTGATTGCATACCCCCACATATTGATCACCACGACTTCGTCGGACCTTTACGCACGGTCTCTTTCTTGAATGAGTGTAACATCATGTTCGGATCCGACCTCCGGATAGTAGGCCCGGGTGAGTTCCGAGGGCCGGTAAAGATACCTTTACCGGTGGGTTCCGTCATGATGCTGCGAGGTAACGGAGCGGATATCGCAAAGCATTGCATACCGGGAGTGCCGGTGGAGCGAATCTCGGTTACTTTCGGGAGAATGGACGACGATAAAATACCTTACCATTTCCGACCGGACCCGGAGGCTGGAGAACCTCCGGCCTTACGAGTTGTGAGTTACATGGGAAATATCACACCTCCGACATACATCCAGTCGGCATCCTTGCCAAGGATGGCTTGGAAAGTGATGTTATTGACCATGTACCTCACTATTCGGACATGGATTTTTGACGGATGATTCTTTTGATGGATCAACAAAGATCATACACGATCCGCTTTGAGTCTACATGGATTGTATGAGATATATTCCAGATCGAGTTGTATGATGTATTTTCAACATGATTGGAATAAAAGTGACCATGTCACGTTTTTGGCCTTCACCTCTTTTGTGCAAATTGATTGGGAAACGCCATTAAAGTTAAATGAACTTCGAACAAAGAACAGAAAAGAAATAAAACAAAAAAAGAGAATAAAAGAAAACTTTCTAAAAAAAAATCTGAAAAATGACAAATACCAAGTTCACATGAACATTAAATAAACAATAAAATAAAATTTGAACCATTAAAAGATAAACGAAATCAACACAAATCTCAAATTCCATCTTTCCAAACTTCAAAATCAAAGTTCATCTTTACAAATTCCAAATCAAATTCTCAATCAAATTTCAAATCCAATCTCGATCAAGTTTCAAACTTGATCTTCCAAATTTCAAATCAAATCTTAAATCAAATTTCAATCGAGTTCAAACTCATCCTTCCAAATTTCCAAATTTCCGAATTCAATCTTTCCGGGCTTCAAGTCTCAATCAAAATCAAACACTTTTGGGTCGATGATTTCACATCCAAGACTGCACTGCTTTAGGATTCTTTTCCTATTGCACTGAAATACATCAAATTCAAACCTTTTGGGTCGAGGAATTTACATCCGAGACTGCACTGCTTTAGGATTCTTTTCCTACTGCACTGAAATACATCAAATTCAAATCTTTTGGGTCGAGGATTTTACATCCAAGACTGCCTTGCTTTAGGATTCTTTTCCTATTGCCTTTGAAATACATCAAATTCAAACCTTTTGGGTCGAGGATTTACATCCGAGACTGCAATGCTTTAGGATTCTTTTCCTATTGCCTTTGAAATACATCAAATTCAAATCTTTTGGGTCGAGGATTTTACATCCAAGTACGCTTTGCTTTAGGATTCTTTTCCTATTGCCTTTGAAATACATCAAATCAAACTCTTTTGGGTCGAGGATTTTACATCCAAGCTGCCTTGCTTTAGGATCCTTTTCTATTGCCTTTGAAGTACATCAAAAATTCAAACTTTTGGGTCGAGGATTTTACATCAAGACCGTATTGCTTTAGGATTCTTTTCTATTGCCTTTGAAATACATCAAATTCAAACCTTTTGGGTCGAGGATTTACATCAGAGACTTACCTTTCTAGGATTCTTTTCTATTGCACTTGAAATACATCAAATTCAAATCTTTCGGGTCGAGGATTTTACATCCAAGACCGCTTGCTTTAGGATTCTTTTCTGTTGCCTTGAAATACATCAAATCGAACTCTTTTTGGTCGAGGATTTTACATCCAAGACTGCACTGCTTTAGGATCCTTTTCCTATTGCACTGAAGTACATCAAAAATTCAAACTTTTGGGTCGAGGATTTTACATCCAAGACTGCACTTCTTTAGGATTCTTTTCCTATTGCACTGAAATACATCAAATTCAAACCTTTTGGGTCGAGGATTTTACATCCAAGACTGCACTGCTTTAGGATTCTTTTCTATTGCACTTGAAATACATCAAAATTCAAACTTTTGGGTCGAGGATTTTACATCCAGATGCATTTGCTTTAGGATTCTTTCCTATTGCCTTTGAAATACATCAAAATTCAACTTTTGGGTCGAGGATTTTACATCCAAGTTGCCTTGCTTTAGGATTCTTTTCCTATTGCACTGAAATACATCAAAATCAAACTCTTTTGGGTCGAGGATTTTACATCCAAGACTTCACTGCTTTAGGATTCTTTTCTATTGCCTCTGAAATACATTAAAATTCAAACTTTTGGGTCGAGGATTTTACATCCAAGACTGCACTGCTTTAGGATTCTTTTCCTATTGCACTGAAATACATCAAATCAAACACTTTTGGGTCGAGGATTTTACATCCAAGACTGCACTGCTTTAGGATTCTTTTCCTATTGCACTGAAATACATCAAAATTCAAACCTTTTGGGTCGAGGATTTTACATCCAAGTACCTTGTCGCTTTAGGATTCTTTCCCTATTGCACTTGAAATACATCAAAATTCAAACCTTTTGGGTCGAGGATTTTACATCCAAGACTGCATTGCTTTAGGATTCTTTCCTGTTGCCTTTGAAATACATCAAATTCAACCTTTTGGGTCGAGGATTTTACATCCGAGGCTGCATTGCTTTAGGATCTTTTCCTATCGCAATGAAATACATCAAATCAAATTCAAACTCTTGAGGTTAAGGATTTTACATCCAACACCGCATTGCTCTGAGATCTCTTCTCATTACAACGATTCAATCTAATCAATTCAGTTTTCTTTCGAGGTTGAAGATGTTACATCTAAAACCTCAGAATTCCAATTCTCATTTCAAATCAAATCCTTCAAATTAATTTTGACAAACTTCAATCTAAATTGAAACCCCAAACTAAAATTTAAACTCACACATCAAAGCTTAAATTGAAACAAAATAAAATCTAAATCGAAATTCCCCGGATCATGTGATTTGGGATTCACCTCCTTTTCCTTTCCCAGGCGAGAGTTCGAGAATCTCCGGTTTCAGAGATATACTTGACATTCCCCAGCAGAAATTCTTCTACTTCGTCCTAAGTTCGTCACTTGGACATCTGTGTTGATTTTGTTGATTGCTTCGGTCAACACCAATACGCGCGGTGTGCTCCGTCAGCTCACCACACTTATTGGGGGTCCATTTGTTGACCTCATTTTTGATGAGGTCTTCCCTTCTTCTTTTTAGTGCTTAGGATCTAGCCTTAGGCTTTTCCTTTGACTATCTTAGAGGACTAGAATTGGGACCCACCTTTTAGAAATTCAAACCACTTCTTAACTCCCTGCAAACTCCATAAACTTGACTGTAGACCCCTAATCACCTAGAGGGTTGAAATCAAATGTGGAAGTTTAAAGGATGAGTTCATATAGGACTCTTTGGCCTTAGGACTGTCCTGGGTGGCATGGTCTGGTGAAGGGGCTGACTTACACTACACCTACACACTACATTTCCACACACTTCCTAAAACCACACCCATACCCAACTTAACCTCCTGACTCATGTAGGTGATTCACATGGATGGTCCTTAACCCCTGAGCCCTTGGCTAAGAGGGTTAGGAACAACATAGTGAATGCCTCGAATGAGTCCTCTCATGGCTCATATGGGCTTGATATGGCTTCATGGCTCAACCAAAATGATTTCTTTCCACCTAAATCCACCCAATCTTCAATTTCCCAAATTTTCGATTTTTGACCCCGAGACCCTACACCTACTAAACCTACCCAAAACTCTTGAAATTACCCAAATTTTTGCAAAATTTCCAAATTACCCAAAATTTTCCAAAATCAATCCCAAACATCTCCACATCACTCAAATTGATCATCCATACCCAAAAATACCAAAGATTCCAAAAATACCTCCCAATACCCTCCAAATACCCAAAATACCCTTCTTGGCCTAAAAATCCAAAAATTCAGAAAATTCCCAGAAAATTCCAGAAAATCCTAAATATTCCCAATTTCATTTTGTCCAACTACACCATGGGCCAATTTTGTCAATTTACCCTACTTTTGTCAAAACCCCCAAATTGACCCATTTTAACCCGAAAGTGAACCCGATGTTAAACCAAACCTATCCAATTGACCCAAATTCTGGCCCAATTCAATTCTAAACTTCAATTTAACATTCCCAATACCAATTTAAACCAAATCCAAGTCCAATTTGATTGACATTTGGATCCAATCTCACTTTTGGCCTTAAAGCCCAATTTGGACCCATGACCCAAACTTAACCCAAACTCACCCAATTCAACTCCAATTAACCTCAAATCTTTTCTAAATCTTCCTTAACATTCCCACAAAAAAAACCCTAACATTATTTGCCCAAAATTTGAACCCAAGTCCCACTCAAACTCAACCCAAGGTCAAAAGGCCCATTTTTGACCTAAACCCAAACCTAACCCAAATTCAACCCAATTCAAATCCAAATCACCCCAAATTTATTTCAAATCACTCATGACACATCCATGAGCTAAACCCAACAATTATTTGGCCCAACCTCTTTACAAAATTCCCATCCATAAATTCATTTTTTAAACTTAAAAGCCCACTTCCCTTAAACCTTCTTAAAAGCCCATCTTCATTAAATTTTAAAAGCCCAAATCATCCTAAAGCCCACATGACACTTCCCCTCATCATCCATTTGATCAAAATCACCCCTAAGTTTCAAAATTATCAATTAAACCATTCCAAATCAAGCCACATGTCAAATTACCCCCTAAATGTCAAATATTTCTAAAACCCTTTTCATGAAACAAATCAACCTTTTCCCAAGCCAAATGAAGCCATGAACAAGCCATTCTCAAGCCACATGAAGCCATGAGGGCTTTGACTTGTCATTAGTCCATTTATGGCAAGAAGAGGGGTTCTTTCTTAAACCTCCTTTAACCCTTTTTTACCTTAATCATGTCGCACACTAAACCATGTTTAGCCACCTCATCATGGATGGAGACTTCACCACTCCTTCTAAGCTGACCTAAATGATTCCCTCAGCTCAAAATCAGAGCTTGGAAGGGTGCACCAAGCCCAAAATGGTGGGTTGACCCAAACCAAGCCAAAGTGAGCCTTCTCCCATTCCATTTAAATCAAACTCCTTTACACATGTCAAACCTCGATTGATCGCACAAGCCTCCAGCCACGACCCACCCGAGCTTGAGGGTGACCTGACCACGGCCGGCCGGCCACCCAGTCAGCCGGAAAACACCATGCCCGAAACCTTGGGAGGAGCCAAATTTTGGAATTCCACCTTCTTGAGCTGCCTCACTCCAAATGGCCATTGCGGTGCATTCTTCTCCTCACCGAAGCAGGTGATCCCGACCATTAAACTCCACCGGAGAGCCTCCGACCATGCCTATTTAAACCCCTCACCCTCTCGGCCAAAGAGGGGCTGAACCAAAAACCTTAAGGAAACTGCGCCAAAATCACTCCGGATCACTCTCCACACATAGAGCACACTGATCCCCACCGAATTCCAGCCCCGATTCCCTCTAGGCGAGCCCGATTTTGAGCTCGAACTTTAGCCCAAAACCAAGACACTTCTTCACAGTGAGCCAATTCCCAAATTAATTGGTCCTACACCTTCACTAGACCAAGAGGAGAAGTTCCCCACTGAAAGCCCCATCTCTAGGCCACCCAGTTGCTCCAGCCTCCAAACTTTGTGATCGGCTGTGGTCAAAGTCCAACCTAGACGAGTCACCGGACCGGGAGACTTCATCCGGAGCTTACTAGGATCCGATCGAAGGTGTAACAACTCTCGGATCGAAGCTTCACTTCTGCGAGCAAAGGTATGGACTCCCTCTTCTTCCCGAGCTTCCGAGAGATTCTCATTTTAATTTGAGTCGATTTAAATGCATGTTTACCGTATGGATGTGTTCGTCTCTTCAAGACGAATCCATAGAGCATAAGAACACGAAAATCCGTTGAGAATCGAGTGAGAAATTAGGGTTGGAAGGTTGACGGTCACGGGTGCACACCAGTCGTAGACGATGACCAGGAGCCGTTGGATCGCGCGTGTATCGAGCGGACCATTCAGATTGCGCCAGACCAGGGAATGTTACGTGAACCGCGGGGCCCGGGACGGATGACTCGGATGGCGGCGCCCGATCGCGGCG
Organism: Papilionanthe hookeriana x Papilionanthe teres; assembly: GCA_022702705.1. Lineage (NCBI taxonomy): Eukaryota > Viridiplantae > Streptophyta > Magnoliopsida > Asparagales > Orchidaceae > Papilionanthe > Papilionanthe hookeriana x Papilionanthe teres. The sequence continues at coordinate 23,260 of JAKZJZ010001389.1, forward strand.
CGACACGTACCCCTTCGGAGGCTGCCGATGTTTCGGCTGGCGCCGCGTGGATAAGTAGATAAATAGGGTATTTAATGTATTTATTAAATATCGAAACTTTAAAAATCCATATCTTTGTGTAGAAAAATCACAAAAATAAAATAAAAATACCCTCTTGCTCGGTGAACGAGAGGAGAATAATGTGGAAAAGAAATCATTTAATTTCATCAAGTATTTTATTTTTTATAATTTATTTACTCTCTGCATACATTTAATTCTCCATGCATGTATACAATTCACCATGGCATGAGACCATAGGGCTTTTGAAGCCTCCGAACTTGGGAACATTCCCTGAATTTTCCAAGGTCGGAGAGCCATCTCTGTGAAAAGTTATTTATTTTTCAAATGCATGTTGCTGTTTTGAGTATTTTAATTCCAAAAATTAGCATGTTGTGAAATAAATTCTAGAAAAATTTGGTGATGTTCCTTATGACCAGAGAACTCTAGGAAAAATGGGACTTGAGTTAATTCACTCAGAACAACTCTAATTGGCTTAAACACCCAAAATAGGTCTTTAATTAATTAGAGTTAACCAAGCATCAAATTGACTTGAAATCAATTCTCCACTGACTTTTAGGATCAGAGGAATCCACCATAAAAATTTGAGGTCAATTGGACTTGGTTAGACCCACTAATTGGGTTAATTAAGCCACTTAGCCATTTTAAACTTTAAAAATTCATAACTTTTAAAATACTTTTTAAAAATTCACCAAATTGGTTTTGGAGCCTCTCTGATATCAGGGGAATCTAAGAAAATTAAAATTTCAATTTTACTGAAAAAGTTGATTTTTAATAATATTTTAATATTTTTAATAATTAAAAAATAATAAAAATCACAAAAATAATAAAATTCACCAAAATGTCACATTTTGAATTTTAATCACTTAGGAACAAATCCCACATTTTTCCTAGGTCTATTTAGTGAGATATTGAATTTTAAAGTTTTAAGGTAATTTTAAAATTAAAAAAATGTATTTTCTAGCATTTTCACTAAAATAATTATAATAAATCATAAAAAAATTAGAAAATTGCAAAATTTGTTTCTCTGGTTTCCTTGATATCAGAGAGATTTTTGAAAAATATAAAATCCATTTTTCAACATTTATTTTATTTTTTAAATTAATTAACACTCCAAAACTCAAAATAATTATAGTAAAAATAATATAATTCAAAAAATCACCAAAATTGGTCTAAGTGTTTCTCTGGTCATTAGGAATGTCCCCTAATTTTCTTAAGGACAGAAACTTTCCTTTGGTCATGTTGTCAAATTTTCCTTGAAAATCTCTATTTTCACCAAAAATAATTATATAAATAAATTAAATACGAGAAAAATCACATTTTCTCCTCTCATGTCTTTATTGACATATGAGTGAAGTCACATAAAAATTTCAAATTCATTTGTGTTCAATTTAGTGAGTTATGAAATTATTAAGTTTAAGGGGTAAAATGGTAATTAAACTTTTAACCCTTAATTAAAACTTTAGGTTTAATAAAAAATCAACAAGTAAAATATTTGATCTTAATCTGATTTGGATGATTGAAATTTAAATAATTAAAGGGTAGAAACTCATTAAACAAATTTTAAAATAATTAAACTTTAATTAAATAATAGATTAAATTTAGAAGAATAATAAAATTGGAATTATTAAAAAAAGGGATATTTATTAGGAAGAGATTTATTCTTTAATTTAAAAAATTCCTAAACTAATTATATCATTAACACTTAACTCTTAATTAAAATGATAATTCAAATTCAAAATATTAAAAGACTTAAAATCTCGATTAAAATTATAAATTAAAATTAAATTAAATAATTAAATTAAATTAAATTAAACAATTAAATTAAAATTAAATTAAATTAAATTAAATTAAATTAAACAATTAAATTAAAATTAAATTAAATTAAATTAAATTAAAATTAAATTAAACAATTAAATTAAATTAAATTAAATAATTAAATTAAATTAAATTAAACAATTAAATTAAATTAAATTAAATTAAATAATTAAATTAATTTAAATCAAATCAAATTAATTAAACATCAAATCAAATTAAATTAAATTAAGTTAAATTAAAACTCAATTAAATTAAGTTGAACTAAATATAACGTCACCTAAGACATAAAGAATTCAAAATAAATCTAAAGCAACTTGAACACTATTCCAAATTTAAACCCTTTAACTTAAATCAAATCATTTAAATACTAATTTACCCTTGAAAGCTTTGATTATTATAACTCCTAAATGAAACATTAAATGAAGTGTTACTTCACTCATAAGATATTCGAATGTCTTAATTCACTGAGCGAGTTAACAAAACTTGAAAACCTCGGACGATTGATTCATTTATATAATTAAATTCATTTGGACTTAAAACAATCCTAGAAATATTGAAAAGATGTTTAAGATTCTTCTTAAGCACTTCCTCGATATGATAGGATATTTATAAGAACAATTGGACTTAATTGTTCTTTGATGAAGAAAATCGTCCTCAAACAAAAACACAAAGAACACTAGACGTCATAGAAGATGACTAGCTATAGGATTAGGAATTTGGTAGAAAACCATAACCTTTCCCTTAGCTTTACATAGGAACTTGCTTAAATATTCTAATTGTGTTTTAAGTGTAGCCTGGGATGACGGGAAGACCCTCCAGGTACGCTTTTATTTTATTGTAATTTACTTCCCTGCAATTTGCTTTATTGCAGATGCACTTTACTTTTCTTGCATGATAAAACAACTGTTGCATGAAAACCCACACCTTTAGGATAGTCCCTAAAACTGAAACCAAAACTAAGTTAAAAGTCATTGCGAGATAAAATTCACCGCCACAACATTTCAAAATATAAAACAACTCAAAATTTAATCACAAACAGAACACAAAACTACAATTGTAACTAAATTAAAACGTCTCGTTGGATGATCGGGAATACCTCGGATGATGTAACCTACGTGTTGCTAACGGGATTTCCCACGGTCTAAATGAAAGTGTGGAACTCATTCGGTTGAGTTTAGCAAATTCATACGGACTAAGTGAATCCGATAAAAATAATGATGCGGAAGGATGGAACCGTGGGATCTTAACCGGTGTCGTTATAATCAACTTTAAGATTTGTTTTAATCAAAATACAAAACACTTGGAAATTAAGACTTCTCTAAACCAAAACACTTTTCTCATCTCCCGATTTATAATTTCTAAAACTAAACCTCTGCAACAACAAGGAGCTTGGAGCATGGTGGGCAGCACGGCCATCGTCATCAACAAAACTTGAACCTACTTCAGCAAAACTTTCTTAGAATTAAACAACAAAGCCATAGGACTCCGAGGTAGCTTGCACTAATGCAACATAAATCCTCGACCTCTTTGTTAGGCATTTGCATTGCAAATTAAGCCCTAGCCTAGGTCTTAGGATTCCGAGGTAGTCGTCAGATACGACAATAAATCCTCACATCTTCTGAAATTTATTTGTTTGATTTTATCATACAAATATAAGCCCTAATTAATTAAAATTGGCAAGATTGAAATACTAAATAAACATTAGGACTTTCCTAAATTCGAAGCCAAACAATAGGATAGTCGGGAAATTACCGAAGTTCCCTTCGAATCAGTGATTTCTCCTACCTTTCTTCCTTTGGATTCACAAAACAAAATGTTCCAAATTTGATCTATTCCCTATTGAAATTCCAAAATTCAATCTTTGAAAACCTTAAACTTTGAAATTCTTGAGAGCGAATTATTGGTTATTATCGAGAGTTTTCTTAGGTGATTCCGTCACTTAAGATGTAATTAACTATAGGGGCTTGCCCTTATAGGGAATTTTAAAGAACTCGAGTAATATAAACCCTGTTTAATACTTTCATATTAAGCGGGGAATTTGTCGGCTTATAAAATTGGTTCGCGGACCAAACGGATGTCACAAAACTTCTAGTTTATTTGATCGAGCCCCACCCTCGAGCGGTGTGTACATCCTTAGGGATAGATACACGGTTTGTGGTGCGGTGCTCATTTATATAAACTATTTGGGATGTGAGATCGGCTTAATCTCATATCTTAAAACTTTCAAATTTAAAATTATTTTCAAAGTCAAATACTACTTTCTAAATTATATATATATTTAAATCAAATTTAAAATTTAAATTCGCTGACAACTTCTGTTAGGCGACCCCCTTTTAAAACACACAACCTAAAAATATGCCGACAACATGCATAAGGTAAAAAAGGGTTTAAGGAGGATTAGGAAAGGGGCCCCTCCTTTTGCCATCAATGGCTTGATCACATGTCAAGCCTTCCATGGCTTCATGTGGCTTGTCCATGGCTTGCATGGCTCACCTTTGGCTTGGGAAAAGGTTTGGTTAATTTCATGAAAATGGATTTTAGGAATTTTTGGTAATTAGATGGAAATTTGTATGAAACTTGATTTGGAATAATTTGATTGTGAATTTATGACTTAGGTAATGGCTTTAATTAAGTGGATGGCAAATGGAGATGTCATGTGGGCTTTAGGGTAGATTTTGGGCTTTTGAATTTGAAGGAAGTGGGCTCTTAGGAAAGTTTAAGGGAAATGGGCTTTTTGATTTTAGGATGGGCATTTGGGTAAAGATTTTGTGAAGAACTTTGTCAAATAAATGTCATAATTGGTTTGGGGATGTTCTATGAAGGTCTTGGAGTCAATTTGGTGTGATTTGGAGTTGAATTGGTTTGAATTTGGGTTTATTTGGTAAGTGGGCCTATTTGGGTCCAAGTGGGCCAAGTTGGGCTAATGTTGGGCTAGGGTTGAAATTGATGTAAAATCAATGTTGAGAAATGTTTATGGGAGTGTTTCAAAGAGGTTTTGGCTTTGGTTGGGCTTTAATTTTGGGGTTTGGGCTCATTTGGGTTAGGTTTGGGTTTAGGTCAAAAATGGGCCTTTTAGCTTTGGGTTGAATTTGAGTGGGGTTTGGGTCTAAATTTTGGGCAAATCATGTTAGTAATTTGTTTGTGGGAATGTTAAGGAAGATTTAGAAAAGGTTTGGGGTTAATTGGAGTTGAATTGGGTGAGTTTGGGTTAGGTTTGGGTCATGGGTCCAAATTGGGCTTTAAGGCAAAAAGTGAAATTGGATCCAAATATCAATCAAAT
>JAKZJZ010000139.1:0-25000 GCA_022702705.1 Papilionanthe hookeriana x Papilionanthe teres
TAACATGATTTGCCCAAAATTTAAACCCAAACCCCACTCAAATTTAACCCAAAACTAGCCCTTTCCAATTCCACTTTGATTCAAACCCTTTACACATGTCCATGGCCAATTGACTGCACAAACCTCCAGCCCTGACCCACCTGGACCTGAGAGTGACCCATGCCTGCCGGCCAGCCGCCTGGGTCACCGGAAAACACCATTACCGAGACCTTGGGAGGAGCCAAACTTTGGAATTCCACCTTGCTGAGATGCCCCATGCCCAATGGCCACCATGGCTGTTCTTCCCTTGACCTGCAGCGTTGATCCCAAGCCCTAACTCCCCGCGGAGGCCCTCCACCCTCTCCTATTTAAACACCACCCCTTCTTGGCCATGAGAGGTGCTGAACCAAACCTTAAGGAAACTCGCAAAATCATTCCAGATCACTCTCCACACATAGAGCACTTGATTCCCACTGGATTCCAGCCCCAATTCCCTCCAGCTGAGCTCAATTTTGAGTTCGAACTTCAGCACAAAAACCAGGACACTTCTTCACAGTGGATCAATCTTCAAATTGACTGGTCCTACACCTTCACCAGACCAAGAGGAGAAGTTTCCCACTGAAAGCCCCATCTCCGAGCCACCCAGTTGTTCCGGCCTCCGAAGCTTTGTGATCGGCTGTGGTCACTTTCATAGCTAGGCAATTCACCAGGCCAAGGGACTTCATCTGGAGCTTGCTTGGACCCAATCGAAGGTGAAACAACTCTCAGATCGAAGCTTCACTTCTCTGAGCAAAGGTATGGACTCACTCTTCTTCCCGAGCTTATAGAGATTCTCCATTTAATTTGAGTCAATTTAAATACATGTTTACCGTATGGATGTGTTTGTCTCCTCGAAGACGAATCCATAGAGCATAAGAACACGAAAATCCGTTGAGAATCGAGTGAGAAATTAGGGTTAGAAGGTTGACGGTCACGGGTGCACACCGGTCGTAGACGATGACCATGAGCCGTCGGATCGAGCGTGTATCGAGTGGACGGTACGGATTGAGTCGGACGGCGCGTTGGTACGTGACCCGTGGGGCCCGGAGCGCGCGAGTCGGATGGCGGCGCCGAATCGGGAGACGCCGCGTGGTCGTTCGGAGATGCCGAGGATGACAGGGTGCCGCGTGGATAAGTAGGAAATTAGGTTATTTTCCTATTTATTTAATTCCCTAAACTTCAAAAATGCATAACTTTGTGTAGGAAAGTCAGAAAAATAAAATAAAAATACCTTCTTGCTCAGTGAACAGAGGAGAATAATGTGGAAAAGAAATCATTTAATTTCATCAAGTACTTTATTTTTAATGATTTATTTACCCTCTGCATTGTTTTAATTCTCCATGCATATAGGAAATTCACCATGGCATGAGACCATAGGATTTTTGAAGCCTCTGAATTTGGGAACATTCCCTGAATTTTCCAAAGTCGAGGCCATCCCTATGAGAAGTTATTGATTTTTCAAATTCATGTTACTGTTTTAGAGTATTTTAAATCCAATAATTAGCATGTTGTGAAATAAATTCTAGGAAAATTTGGTGATGTTTCTTATGACTAGAGGACCCTAGGAAAAATAGGTTTTGAATTAATCCACTTGGAATAACCCTAATTGGCTTAAACACCCAAAATAGGTCCTTAATTAATTAGAGCTAATCATGCATCAAATTGACTTGAAATCAATTCTCCACTGACCTTTAGGATCAGAGGAACCCACCATAAAAGTTTGAAGTCAATTGGGTTTGGTTAGCCCTATCAATTAGGTTGATTAAGCCATTTAGCCAATTTAAACTTTAAAAATTCATAACTTTCAAAATGCTTTTCAAAAATTCACCAAATTAATTTTGGAGTCTCTCTGATATGAGGGGAATTTAAGAAAATTAAAATTTCAATTTTCTAAAAAAGTTGATTTTTTGCATTATTTTAATATTTTTAATAATTAAAAAATAATAAAAATCACCAAAATGTCTCATTTTGAATTTTAATCACTTAGGAACAAACCCCATATTTTTCTTAGGTCTCTATGATGAGATATTAAATTTTAAAGCCCAAGGGTAATTTTAAAATTAAAAAATGTATTTTCTAGCATTTCCACTAAAATAATTATAATAAATCGAGAGAAAAATCAAAAAATTGTGAAAATTGGTTCTCTGATTTCCTTGATATCGGAGAGATTTTTAAAAAATATGAAATTCATTTTTCAACCTTTATTTTATTTTTAAATTAATTAATACTCCAAAACTCAAAATAATTATAATAAAAAGAATATAATTCAAAAATCACCAAAATTGGTCCAAGTGGTCCTCTCGGTCATTAGGAATGTCCCATAATTTTCTTAAGGACAGAAACTTTTCCTTGGTCATATTATTAAATTTTCCTTGGAAATCCTTATTTTCCACCAAAAATAATTACATAAATAAATTAAATACAGAAAAATCACATTTTCTCCTCTAATGCCTTTATTGACACATGAGTGAAGTCACATAAAAATTGCAAATTCATTTGAGCTCAATTTAGTGAGTTATGAAATTATTAAGCTTGAAGGGCAAAATGGTAATTAAAACTTTAACCCTTAATTAAAACTTTAGGCTTAATAAAATGAAAGAGTAAAATATTTGATCTTAATCTGACTTGGATGATTGAAATTTAAATAATTAAAGGGTAGAAACCTATTAAACAATTCAAAAATAATTGAAATGAACTTTAATTAAATAATTAAATTAAATATGGAAGAATAATCAAATTGGAATTATTAAAATAGGGATATTATTAGGAAGAGATTTGTTCTTTAATTTAAGAATCCCTAAATTAATCATCTCAATAATATTTAATTCCTAATTAAAATGATAATCCAAGTTTAAGATTTAAAATGCTAAAAGACTTAATCATTGAATTAAATTAAAGTTAAATTATTTAAATTAAATCCTTTTAAAATTTCAATTAAATTAATACTTTAACAATTAAAATTAAATCATCTTTAAAACATAAAAAATAAAATATTAAATTAAAATTAAAAATAAAATTAAATTAAAAATTAAATTAAATTAAATTAAATTAAATTAAATTAAATTAAATTAAAACATATTAAATTAAATCAATTAAATTAAATTAAATTAAATTAAATTAAATTAAATTAAACATATTAAATTAAATTAAATTAAATTAAATTAAATTAAAACCAAGTTAAAATTAAAATTAAATTAAATTAAATAAATCAAATTAAATTAAAATTAAAACTAAATCAAATTAAATTAAATTAAATTAAATTGAATTAAAAATAACATCACTTAAGACACAATGAATTCAAAAAAAATAAATCTAAAATAATTTGAACACTATTCCAAACTTAAATCCATTAACTGAAATTAAATCATAAACCATTTGAACATCCATTTTCCCTCGAAAGCTTTTGTTGTCATAACTCCTAAACGGAGCGTTAAGTGAAGTGTTACTTCACTTATAGGATATTCAAATGCCCTAGTTCACTGAGCAAGACAACAAACTTGAACTCCCGGACGATTAATTCATTTGTATAATTAATTTCTCTTGAACTTAAAACAATCTTAGAAATATTGAAAAGATGTTTAAGATTCGTCTTAAGCACTTCCTCGATATGATAGGATATTTATAAGAACAATTGAACTTAGTTGTTCTTTGATGAAGAAAATCGTCCTCAAACCAAAATACAAGAACCTAGACGTCATAGGAGGTGACTAGCTATAGGATTAGGAACTTGGTAGAAAACCATAACCCTTCCCTTAGCTTTATCTAGGAACTTGCTTTAAATGCTTAATTATTCTAATTGTGTTTTAAGTGCAGCTTGGGATGACGGGAAGACCCTCCTGAGTACGCTTTTATTTTATTGCAATTTACCTTATTGCAATTTATTTAATCGCATCGCACTTACTTTTCTTGCATGATAAACAATCGTTGCATGAAAACCCACACCTTTAGGATAGTCCCTAAAACTGAAACCAAAACTAAATTAAAAGTCATTACAAGATAAAATTCACCGCCACAACATTTCAAAATATAAAACAACTCAAAATTTAATCACAAACAGAACAACAAAACTACAACTACAACTAAATTAAAACGTCTTGTTGGATGATCGGGAATACCTCGGATGATGTAACCTACGTGTTGCTAACGAGATTTCCCACGGTCTAAATGAAAGTGTGGAACTCATTCAGTTGGGTTTAGCAAATTCATCTGGACTAAGTGAATTCAATAAAAATAACGATGCCGGAAGGATGGAACCGTGGGATCTTAACCGGTGTTGTTATAATCAACTTTAAGATTTGTTTAATTAAAATACTAAAAAACATCTGGATTTTAAGATTTTCTCTAAACCAGAACACTTCTCTCATCTCCTGATTTATGACTTCTAAAACTAAACCTTTGCAACAACAAGGAGCTCGGAGCATGGTGGGCAGCACGGCCATCGTCATCAGCAAAACCTGAGTCTACTTCAGCAAAACTTTCCTTAGAACTAAATAACCAAGCCATAGGACTTCGAGGTAGTTTGCCTAGTGCAACATAAATCCTCAACCTTCCGTTAGGCATTTGCATTGCAAATTAAGCCCTAACCGGTCTTAGGATTTCCGAGGTAGTTGTCTGATACGACATAAACCCTCATAATCTTCAAGGCTATTTGTATGATTTTATCATACAAATATAAGTCGTAATTAACTAAGATTGGCAAGATTGAAATATAAGATAATATTAGGATTTTCTCAAATCTAAGCCAAACAATAGGATAGTCGGGAAGTTGCCAAGATTCCTCTTGGATCCTCAGCTTCTCCTACTTCTCTTCCTTTGGACTCCTAAAACAAAATGTTCCAAATTTGATCCATTCTCTATCGAAATTCCAAAATTCAATCCCTTGAAGACTTAAACTTTGAAATTCTTGAGAGCAGAACTACTGATTATTATCGAGAGTTTTCTTAGGTGATTCCCGTCACTTAAGATGTAATTAACTATAGGGGCTTGCCCTTATAGGGAATTTTAAGAACCCAGGTAATATAAACCCTGTTTAATGTTTTCATATTAAACAGGGGAATTTGTCGGCTTATAAAATTGGTTCGTAGACCAAACGGATGTCACAAACTTCTCTAGTTTATTTAATCGAGCCTCATTATCAAGCAGTGTGTCTATTCTTCGGGATAGATACACGGTTTGTAGTGCGGCGCTCGTTTATATAAACTATTCGGGATGTGAGATCGGTTTGATTTCATATCTTAAAATTTTCAAATTTAAAATTATTTTCAAAATCAAATACTACTTTTCAAATTATTTATTTAAATTAAATTAAAATTCGCCGATAATTTCTGTAGGCGACTCCCTTTTCAAAATAAAACACATAACCTAAAAATATGCCGACACCATCCAATCTGATAATGGTAACATTCTGAAGGATAATACTGCTATTGCCATGGATGTTGTTAAGTACTTCAGCACTCTCCTGAACCCACCAACAGCTGTGAGAAATGATCTAGAGAGCTCTATCTTTATGAGGGAAATGTAGTTTGTTAACTCTCTCGACTTAACCGATATACCCAATGAAACGTAAATCCGAAATGCTCTCTCCACTCATTGATAGTAACAAGACTGCAGGGCTCGATGGTTTCCACTGCGATTTCTATAAGAAGGCTTGGCACCTAGTTAAAAAGGAGGTCGACGACTTATTCAATCTTTCTTCCAGGGTCAGAATATACCTAACTACTTCAGCCACTCAAATCTTGTGTTGATCCCCAAATCTGAATCAACTAAGAACTGGAATCATTACAGGCCCATTTGCTTGTCATCTGTTATTAGCAAAATTATCAGTAAAATCCTGGTGAATAGACTTCAGCCCCATTTAGATAAGATCATTTCCCCTAACCAATCTGCTTTTGTTCAGGGAAGGTCTATTTCAGACAATGTACTGCTGGCACAGGAGTTGCTGCTGGATTTAGATAAAACTTGCAGGGGGGTAACCTCATTTACAAACTAGACATCAGTAAAGCATATGACACTATTGATTGGAAGTTCCTGATGGAGGTACTTTCTACTAAAGGATTTTCTAGGCAGTTCTGCAATATCATTAGCAGATGGCTTCAGTCCACTAGCCATTCCATCCTTCTCTATGGCTGCTCCTGGGGAAATTTTAAAGCAAGTAGGGGGCTCAAACAAGGTGATCCTTTGTCCCCCACCCTTTTTATATTGGCCATGGATTATCTTTCCAAAATGCTTAACTCTCAAGCCTTCATACAACAACACCACAGATATCATCATAGATCAACCTCGTATATCTCACACCTTATGTATGCGGATGATGTAATAATTTTTTCCAATGCTCGAAGAATACAATCAAACATTTAATGAAAAGTCTCCAATTGTTTCAATCTTCTTCCGGTATGAGCCTTAACTTGCGTAAATGCCACATTATCCGCCCTTGTAAACCGTCCATGAGCCCGAAAACTCGGATAAGGGAGTACACTGGTTTCTCTTGTCTCACAGGAAATCTGAATTATCTTGGGGTCCCCCTTCTCAAAGGAAGAGTTAAGCAAACACACTTTGAATCCATCCTGCAAAAGATCCAAGCTCAGTTGACAAGCTGGTCTCATTCCTTCCTATCAAGTGGGGGTAGAATTACCCTCCTCAAAAGCATACTCACAACCTTCCCATCTTATATTCTGCGAGATGATCTCCATGACTAAATCTACCCAAGTACGGATGGAAAGAATTTTTAATAGGTTCTTATGGGCCGGGAAAAGGAAGCAGATTCACTGGTTATCCTGGCGAAGGTGGGCAAACCTACTTGGTCGGTGGTCTTGGCTTCAAAAGCTTGAACCATCTTTCCTTAGTGAACCAATGCAAGTTGTGGATTAAATTCAAAGCACGTAACTCCTTGTGGGCTAAATTCATGAAAGGTAAATACCGCAAAGCTTTACATCCCTCTCTTGCTACCGAGAAAATCGGGGATTCTAGAATGCTGGATCGCCATGTTAAAAGTCGGGGATAAAGCCGATTCTTTGGTCACCCGGGAGCTGGGGCATGGTAATCCGTCCTTTTGGTCGGACGGATGGTGTCCCGAGGAGTGGCTATCTCCTGCTCCTAATGTTCGAAGGATCCTAATCCGAGTGTTGCTGATCTGCCGGGATAATGGTTCCCGGTCTCCGACAAAACTATACTCACCGATCCAAACTCCTTCGGTTCAAGCATATTACTTCAATTCCTATAATCACCCACAAGCCAGACAGAATCATATGGGCTGCATACAAAAACCAAAGTTTGTCTAAAGCAATTTATGCTAAAGTTGTTAACTGGCAGGTTTTCCCTGGAGGTTCTCTTATCTGGAATAAATACATCACCCCATCAATGTCGTTCTTCAGCTGGAAAATGCTCCACCATATTGTACCAACTGATGACCTGCTTAAACTTAAAGGACTGAGGGACCCTCCATCTACGACCGTGTAGAATGAATGAGGAGTCCGCTAGGCATCTCTTCTACCATTGCAGCTTTTCTCAGCAATTTTGGACTCTCTGCATAAAGTATTTTATGGTAAATCTGCTAACCCTGTCCTGGCTTGATTTCTGGGATAGTTGGTATGACTGGCAGAGGGCCAAGATGGTGAAAATTCCACTAATTCTTGCCTGGTTCATTTGGAAATGTAGAAACCACTCAGCTTTTGATGATCACAAACCTTGTGCAATCAAAGTGGCACATAATTGCATCGGTTTTATCGAAAGCCGAGTAAATGGAAAGGCTTCCCTCGGATATGCCCATTAAACACAGCGGAAAAAAGACCCCCACTCGCTATAACTTTAGTAACTCGGCAACCCCCCATACACCTTATATCAAAGCTAACACCGATGGTAGCTTCACTCACTTGGGGTGGGGGTGGGTGGGGTTTTTAGAAATCCCATGGGAAGGTGTATTCTTTTCTTCCAAATCCCAGTGGCTGCTAAGGATGCTCTTGAGGCTGAATTCATAGCTGTGTACTGGGCTTTTAAACTTGCATCATACTTTCATTGGAAATCTCTTATAGTGGAAGTAGACTCATCCACTATCATCACTTCTATGGACACTGAATAAGCCCTCCCTTGGCATCTTCAATTGTGGCTCAATAAAATCAGCAAGCTTAAAGACTATTGTATGCACCAATTTCAGTTCACATTCAGGGAAGGTAACAGACCAGCAAACTGGCTGGCAAGAAATGCCTTGGCTACTGGAACCAGTGAAATCTCTGCCTCCTTCCCCACTCCCCTAATTTATCTGTTGAATGGAGATCTGTTAGCAATTCCCAATATTAGAGCCAACCTCCATACCTGTTGATTTACTGGTCTTTATGGCACCATGGCTGGTTCTCTTTATCTCCTAGGTTTTCTTGTCCTGCAGGGGTACTTCTTGGTTGTAACTTCTTTATTGGAATGTTTTGTTAGCTAGAGTTTGTTGGCTTGTTGCCATGAGGGTTTCTTTTATTTTGGATCCTTTTGGGAGGAAGGTTATAATGTATCTTGTAAGAACTATTTTTATTGAAAATATTTAATAATTCAATATTATATATATATATATATATATATATATATAGTTATTTATAATTTTGTTAACTATTAAATATTTTTATAATTAAATTACATTTAAAAATAATATCCTATACTTAAAATATTTAAATTAAAAAAATAATATTATTAAAATTTATAAATACTTATATTTATTTATTTTTTTATAATTTATTTAACAATTAAATATTTTTATAATTAAATTATATTTATAAATAATAAACTATACTTAAAAAATTTAAAAGAAAAAAATAATATTATATAATAACTTAAAATAAAAAAATAACATGTATATTTTATTATTTATAATTTATTTAACAATAAAAAAATATTATAATTAAATTATATTTATAAATAATATCCTATACTTCAAATATTTAAAATAAAACAATATAATTATATATATATATATATATATATATATATATATATATATATATATATGTATATATATTTATATTTATATAAACCTATATATATTTTTATTTATAATTTACTTAACTATTAAATATTTTTATAATTAAATTATATTTATAAATAACAAACTATACTTAAAACATTTAAAATAAAAAAATATTTTTTAAATATATTTATTTATTTATAAGTTATTTAACAATTAAATATTTTTATAGTTAAATTATTTTTATAAATAATATACGATACTTAAAATATTAAAAATTAAAAAATAATATAAAATAAATTTATATATATAAAAATATATATATATATTTATAAATATTTTTATAAATATATAATTATATATATATATATATATATATATATATATATATATATATATATATATATATATATATATATATATATATATATATATATTTATATACCTATATATATTTTTAATTATTATTTATTTAATTATAAAATATTTTTATAATTAAATTATATTTATAAAAAATATACTATACATAAAATATTTTAATATATATATATATATATATATATATATATATATATATATATATATATATATATATATGATTTTTTTAACTATTAAATATTTTTATTATTAAATTATATTTAAAATAATATACTATACTTAAAATATTTAACTATTTATTTATTTATAATTTTTTAACTATTAAATAATTTAATAATTTAATTATATTTATTAATAATATATTATACTTAAAATATTTAAAATAAAAAAGTAGTATTAAATAAATTTTATTATATATATAAATATATATTTATGTACCTCATATATATTTTTTTATTTATAATTTTTTTAATTATTAAATATTTTTATAATTAATTTATTTTTATAAATAATATACTATACTTAAAATATTTAAAATAAAAATAAAATTATATATATATATATATATATATATATATATATATATAACTATATATATATATATATTTATTTATAATTTATTTAATTATTAAATATTTTTATAATTAAATTATATTTATAAATAATATACTTATACTTAAAACGTTTAAAATAAAAAAATAATATAATATAAATTTATATATATATATTTATATATAAGCTATATATGGATATATTTTTATTTATAATTTATTTAATTATTACTTATTTTTATAATTAAATTATATTTATAAATAATATACTATACATAAAACATTTAAAATAAAAAAATAATATTATATATATATATATATATATATTTGTATTTATAATTTACTTAACTATTAAATATAAATGATGAATACATGACCTAATGCCCAAACCATTAGCAGAATAGGTCAACTTTTGACCAAAAACTCAATTTTGGTCAAAATAATTATTTTTGAATTAATGCCCGATTATAGACCCGATAATCGATCTCGACGAAAAAGTCGACTTTGGTCGAAGTGAGTCGATCATTGACCCGATGACAAACTCATTAACCAAATAGGTCAACTTTTGACAAAAAGTCGATTTTGGTCAAAACGATCATTTTTCGACCTAATGACCACCCTTTAACCTAATAGGTCAACTTTTGAACAAAAAGTCAACTTTGGTCAAAATGGTCAATTTTTGACATAATGACCAACCCACTGACCCAATAGATCAACTTTTTGACTAAAAAGTCATCTTCAGTCAAAATGGTCAATTCTTGACCCAATTACCGATTCATTGACTAAATAGGTCAACTTTTGACCAAAAAGTCAACGTTAGTCAAAATTGTCAATTTTTAACCCAATGACCAACTCATTGACCCAATAGGTCTACTTTTGACCAAAAAGTCATCTTTGGTCAAAATGGTCAATTCTTGACCAATTACCAACACATTGACCAAATAGGTCAACTTTTGACCAAAAGTCAACTTTGGTCAAAATAGTCAATATCTGACCCAATGACCTCCCCGTTGACCCAATAGGAAAACTTTTGACCAAAAATTCAATTTTGGTCAAAATAGGTTAACTTTTGATCAAAAAGTAATCTTTGGTCAAAATGGCTAATTTCTGACCCAATGACCACCCCATTGACCCAAAGACCAACCCATTGACCCAATAGGTCGGTTTTTGACCGAAAGTAAGTTTTGGTCAAAATAGTTAATTTTTGATCTATTGACCAACTATTCACTCAATAAGTTAATCTCTGACCAAAAAGTCAACTTTGGTCAAAATATTCAATCCTTAACCCAATGACAAACCCATTGACCCAATAGGTCAACTTTTGACCAAATAGTCAATTTTGGTCAAATAGTCAATTTTGATTGAATGACCACCAATTGACCCAATAGGTCAACTTTTGACCAAAATAGATCAACTTTTGACCAAAAAAGTTAATTTTAGTCAAAATGATCAACTTCGACATAATGACCTCCCGTTGACCTAATGGCTCAACTTTTGACCAAAAATTTAATTTTGGTCAAAATAATTAATTTTTGACCTAATGACCAAAATCGTTAATTTTTTGAATTAATGACCAATTAATGACCCAAAAAGTCAATCTCTGACCAAAAAGCTAACTTTGGACAAAATGGTCAATGATTGTCCCAAAGACAAACCCATTGCCCAATAAGTTAAATTTTGACCAAAAAGTCAATTTTGGTCAAAATAGTCAACTTTTTACCTAATGACCACCCATTGATCAAATAGGTCAACTTTTGACCAAAAAGTCAACTTTAGTCAAATGGTCAATTTTTGACCCAATGATCAACCCATTGACTAAATTGGTCAAATTTTGACCGAAAAGTCAACTTTTTAGGTTAAAATAGACAATTTTTGACCTAATGACCAATTATTGACCCAATAAGTAAATCTATGACCAAAAAGTCAACTTTGGTCATAATTATCAATCCTTGACCCAATGATAAACACATTGAACCAACATGTCAACTTTTGAACAAAAAGATAACTTTAGTCAAAATGGTAAATCCTTGACCCAATAACAAACCCACCGACCCAATAGATCGACTTTTGTCCAAAATGTCAATTTTGGACAAAATAGTAAATTTTTTACATAATTGTCAATTATTGACCCAATATGTCAACTTTTGAACAAAAAGCCAATTTTGGTCAAAATTGGCAATTTTTAACCTAATGACCACCTCATTGACCCAAAAGGTCAACTTTTGACCAAAAAGTCAAATTGGGTCAAAATGGTCAATTTTTGACACAATGACCTAAATGTCGACTTTGGTGAAAATGGTCGATCCTTAATCCAATGACTCGACCCATTGACCCAATTTGTTAACTTTTGACTAAAAAGTCAACTTTGGCCAAAATAGTTAATCCTCGACCCAATGACCAACCTATTGACCCAACAGGACAACTTTTGACCAAAAAATCAATTTTGCTCAAAATTGTCAATTTTTGATCTACTGACCGCCTCATTGACCTAAATAGGTCAAATTTTGACTTAAAGACAACTTTGGTCAAAATTGTCAATCATTAACCCAATGACCAACCCATTGACCCAATATGTCAACTTTGACCAAAAAGTCAATTTTGATTAAAATAGTCAATTTTTGACCTAATGACCAATTTTTTACCCAGTAAACCAATCTCGATCAAAAAGGTCAACTTTGGTCAAGATGGTTAATCTTTGACCTAATGCCCAACCCATTGACCCAATAGGACGTCTTTTGACCAAAAAGTCAACTTCGGTCAAAATGATCAATCCTTGACCCAATGACCAACCCATTGGCCTAATAGGTCAACAATTGACCAAAAAGTCAATTTCGGTCAAAATAAAAAAAAATTTGAATTAATGACCCAATAAGTCAGTCTCTGACCAAAAAGTTATATTTATACATACCTATATAATTATTTTTATTTATTATTTTAATAATTATTAAATATTTTTATAATTAAATTGTATTTATAAATAATATGATATACTTAAAATATTTAAAATAAAAAAATAATATTATATAAATAAATATATATATATATATATAATTATAATTTATTTAATTATTAAATATTTTTATAACAAAATTATATTTATAAATAATATATCGCACTTAAATTATTTAATATTAAAAAATATTATTAAATAAATTATATATATATATATATATATATATATATATATTATCATTTTTTTACTATTAAATAATTTTATAATTAAATTATATTTATTAGCAATATATTATACTTAAAATATTTAAAATAAAAAAAGAATGATAAATAAGTTTTTTTATAAATATAAATATATATTTATGTATCTCTATATATATTTTTTTATTTATAATTTTTTTAATTATTAAATATTTTTATAATTAAATTATATTTATAAATAATATACTTTACTTAAAATATTTAAGTTAAAAAAATAATATTTTATATATATATATGTAAATTTATATAAATTTATGTATATATATATATATACATAAATTTATATAATTCCTATATATATAAATAAATTAATATTAATATATACCTACATTTATTTTTATTTACATTTTATTTAATTTTTAAATACTTTTATGATTAAATTATTTTTATAAATAATATACTATAGTTAAAATATTTAAATTAAAAAAAAATTTATATATATGTAAATTTATGTATATATATATATATATATATATATATATATATATATATATATATATATATATATATATATATATATATATATATATATATATATATATATATATATATATATAAATTTATAGGATACCTATATATATATATATATAAATAAATTTACATTAATATATACCTATATTTATTTTTATTTACAATTTATTTAATTATTAAATATTTTTATGATTAAATTATATTTATAAATAATATACTATACTTAAAATATTTAAAACAAAAAAAATAATATTAAATAAATTTGTATATATATATATATATATATATATATATATATATATTTATATATACCTATATTTATTTATTTATGATTTATTTAACTATTAAATAGTTTTATATATAAATAATATTTCTAAATAATATACTATACCTAAAATATTTAGAATAAGAAATTATATATTATAAATTTATATATATATATATATATATATATATATATATATATATATATATTTATTTATTTATATGGAAATATGTATATTTATATATACACATTTATATTTATTTTTTTATAATTTATTTAACTATTACATATTTTTATAATTAAATTATTTTTATAAATAATATACTATACATAAAATATTTAAAATAAAAAATTATAATAACTAAATTTATATATATATATCCATATATATATATATATATATATATATATATATATATATATATATATATATATATATATATATATATATATATATATATATATATATATAATATTATTTTTTTTTGTTTTAAATATTTTAAGTATAGTATATTATTTATAAATATAATTTAATCATAAAAATATTTAATAATTAAATAAAATGTAAATAAAAATAAATATAGGTATATATTAATGTAAATTTATTTATATATATATATATATAGGTATCCTATAAATTTATATATATATATATATATATATATATATATATACATAAATTTACATATATATAAAATATTATTTTTTTAATTTAAATATTTTAAGTATAGTATATTATTTATAAAAATAATTTAATCATAAAAGTATTTAAAAATTAAATAAAATGTAAATAAAAATAACTATAGGTATATATTAATATAAATTTATTTATATATTTATAGGTATTATATACATTTATGTATATATATATACATAAATTTATATAAATTTACATATATATAATATATTATTTTGTTTAACTTAACTATTTTAAGTAAAGTATATATATATGAATATATATATATATATATATATATATATTTATATTTATATTTATATATACTTATATATATTTATTTATAATTAATTTAATTACTAATTATTTTTATAATTAAATTATATTTATAAATAAAATTCTATACTTAAAATTTTTAAAATAAAAAATAATATTATATAAATTTATATATATATATATACATAGAAATTTATTTAATTTATTTTTTTGTTTTAAATATTTTATCATTTTGGATGCTGAGAATGAATTACTCGCGGCTCCGTTTCGGCTGACTTTGGTAGGAAAATTCTTCTATGGTCACCCGAAATTGGAACTACTTCGAATGGATTTCGAGCTTATGAAGTTTGTGGGTACATGGAAAGTAGGGTTACTAGATGGTAGGCATATCCTAATTCAACTTTCTAACGATGAAGATTATACTCGGCTTTTTGCTCGCAGGATTTTGAGGATTGACAATCGAATTATGAAACTGCTTAAATGGTCCGTTGATTTCGACCCGCGAGCTGAATCCCCTACCATTCTGGTCTGGATACGTCTGCCCGGTTTGAAAGTTCATCACTTTAAGCCTCAATTTCTATTTTCAATTGCAGGGATTTTCGGGAAACCTCTACAGATTGATTCTCCTACCAAAGATTTAGATGGTTCCCGACCAATTACTGCTAAGTTTCTTGTAGAACGAGACATTACTCAATCCCTCCATGATGAGATGTGGATTGGGTCCGCTCATAATGGGTATTGGGTTAAGCCAATTCTTGAACGACACCCCTTATACTGTCCTCATTGTAGGATGTTTGGGCACAGTGCTGCTCAATTATCACTTACACCCTGAGCTCAGGAGAGTTAGTATAGAGAAACCTAAAGCCGGTTCCATCCACATCAATCTTCAATTGGATCCCAGCACTGTGGTTGTTGAGGTGCCTGGGAATATCGTTGAACATGACCTTGAGGGAGAAGGCTTGGTGGATGAGGGTGTTCATATGACCCCTCCTGTCATTGAAGAGCCGGTTCCCACTGTTGCTAAAGGTAGTACTAGGTTGAAAGGTATTGTGGTGAACCCTTCTGTACCTGGTATCACTGATTCTGATAACCTTACTACTGAGATCAATCAGGTTAATGATGTCAACGATGGGGTTTCTGTGCCTTTAGTACATCTTGGGGTTGGTGTTGTGGGGTAACAACCTGTTAATGTAGTTTGCTCTGCTCCTAGACATCCCACCTCGATGATGTTAAAGGCCGACACTTTAATTCGACATGCAAGTTTGGGTGATGTCCCTCCTGTTTTGGAACCTCAATTGACAGCTGTCTCTGAGCTCCTTGGAGAGGAATGGGTGGTGCAAAAGTCCCGCCGTAGAAGGAAAAAAAGATCTTACTGTTGACCAACCTAGGGGTTGGGTGTGACATTGAAGAAAACAAAAATTATCACTCCGAGGAAGAAGGTAGACTAACCCAACTAGGGCTCCTAGGGAGGGCTCCTTGTCTATACATGTTTAATATCCTAATCTGAAATATCAGGGGAGTTGCGGATCCTTACTCCATTGGTAGATTGAAATTGTTGACAATGATCCATAAGGTCGATATGTTCGCTATTTTGGAGCCTATGATTTCTTCTAATGAGCTTCACGTAATGGGAAAATTTAAGCAGTTTTCTTGCTTCCAGAATTGCTCTAATAAAATTTGGTTTTTTTGGCGGAAGCATATTTCTCTGGAAATTGTTGTGGATGATGGCCATTTCATTCATACTTATTTTTCTGTTGATGAATTCTCAGGTTGGTTAACTTTACCTGATATGGGTAGTATTATCCCAGATAGATGGATGGTGGGAGGAGATTTTAATATGGTTATGAATAAATGTGAAAAGTTGGGCGGTCGTCGCCCTGACGCTTCTCTCATGAATAGGTTCGGGGAGGTTATGGCCGATGCGGGCCTGTTGGATTTGGGGTTTGCTGGATCCAGATTTTCCTGGAAGAGAGGTAAAGTTTTTGAACGTCTGGATAGGTGTTTTGCTAATCAAGCCTGGATGTCTTCTTATGGGTTCACTCAGGTTCAACATCTTTGTAGTTCGGGCTCCGATCATAAACCTCTATTGCTTTCTTTTAATCATTTTAAGAAAACCGCTAATTATCACTTCCATTATTTAAATGTCTAGTCTAGACATGAGGGTTTTTTACGGTTGGTTAAGGATAATTGGAAAATTGATGACATTGGGAATGCGTGGTTTCTTCTGTGGAAATTACATAAGAAGGTGGCTTTCGCTTTGAGGACTTGGAATTGGAATGTGTTTGGTGATATTCACGCCAAGGTCCGCAATGCCGAGCAACGGGTTATGGATCTTCAAGCGATTGATGAAGCTACTAGTGAAGTTATATCTCAGCTTCATGTGGCTCACTCTAATTTATTGGAAGCTTCTCTTTGGGAGGAGGATTATTTGCAACAGAAGGCGGGTGAAGTTCATTTTGCTCAAGCGATAGAAATATAAAGTATTTCCATGCTTGTATTAAGCAACGTCGGGCCAACAGCAATATTGTTGGCATTAAGAATGACCAGGGTCGTTGGCTTACTGATATTCAGGATTTGGGGAATAGTGTGGTTAGTTACTTCACTGACATTTACACTGCTCGGGAGACTATGGGTACCATCGATGCTCGCTTGTTAAATGATATGAGAAGCTATACAGAGAATCCTGACCTTTCTGGTATTCCTACAGCTGATGAGGTTTATGATGCTTTAAAAGATATAAACTCTAATAAAGCACCGGGTCCGGACTGTTTTACCGCTGATTTTTACATTAAATGTTGGAGCATTGTAAAGAGAGATGTGATCCATGCCATTCATAGTTTTTTTATGGGGGAAATGTCGGGTAAACATTTCTCTTCTGCCACGATTGTCCTTACCCCCAAGTCTACACAAAAGACGTCATGGAACCACTTCTGTCCTATTTCGCTTACTTCGATAATCTCCAAGGTTATTAGTAAAATTATGGTGAAATGCATTCAACCCCACCTCAATCATATCATTTCTTCTAACCAATCGGCCTTCATCTAGGGTAGGAGTATCACAGATAATATTATGTTAGCCCAGGAGATTATACATGATATTGATAAGAAGTGTCGTGGTGGCAATATGGTCCTTAAGCTGGATATTTGTAAAGCTTATGATTCTGTTAGTTGGCATTTTATAATTGAAGTTCTTAAAGTAAGAGGATTTTCTGTTGCATTTTGCCAACTTATTCTTAATTGGCTTCGTTGCAATTACTGTAGCATTCCCATTAATGGTAATTCCTATGGCTTTTTTAATGGCACCCAGGGCATCAAGCAGGGCGATCCTCTTTCCCCCCCACTATATTTATCTTGGTGTTTGACTATTTATCCTGGATGCTTGAGGATTTATATGACCGTGACCCATCGGTTCACTACTCTACTAAGTCATCTGTGGTGGTCTCGCATTTGGCCTATGCTGAAGATGTCGTTCTTTTCTCTAACGCCTGTAAGAATAGTATCAGGAAAGTTTATCACTTAAGAAATTCCAGGATCTCTCAGGCCTTTCTTTTAGTGCTAATAAATGTAATTTGTACTTTGGTAAGATTGCTGATCGGCAGAAGGTTTTATGGGCTGGGCAGTACACGGGGTTTCAATGCTCGGTGCTTCTTATTAAATATCTTGGGGTCCAGCTTCTTAAGGGGAGAATGAAACAAACTTAATTTGATGAGGTGGTGGAGAAGATTAAAAATAGGATTAATGATTGGAGGAACAACTTTTTGTCCTTTGGTGGCCGCATTACCTTGATTAGAAGTATCATCCTGAGCATGCCAATATATGGGTTACAAGTACTTCAAATTAAGAAGAGCACCCAAACCGTCTTAGAAAAATGTCTCAATAAATTTTTATGGGTCGGTTGTTTTGCTAGGAGGAAGTGGTGTTCTTGGAAGAAACTGTGTAAACCTATTAGTGGGGGTGGACTGGGTTTTAAGGAGCTTCAGCACATTGCCGACATTAGCCTGTTTAAGCATTGGCTGAATTTTCTCCTGGGGAAGTCCTTGTGGGCCTCTTTTATGCATGGAAAGTATTGTAAGACCTCTCATCCCGCGCTTGCTATTTCGAAGAAGGGTGATTCTATTTTATGGAAGAGACTTCTTCGTATTCGGGATTGGGCGAAGGATCTCATTTTTTGGGATTTGGGTTGCGGTAATATTTCCGTTCGGCATGATTCTTGGGCTCAGATCTCTTTGCAACAGGGGGAGCATGTTAATGATAATTTGGTCGTATCAGACACGTGGATTGATGGCCACTGGAACATGCCTCTTTTACATAATTTGGTGGGGTTGGATATGGCTATTTACATCTCTACCATTCCTATTGATCCTCAAAAGCCTGACTCCCCAATTGTCAAGGTCCATCCTAACGTCTCTATTTTTAAATCTGTTTATCTCTATTTGCATCATTTTCAGGATACCCAGTGGGGTAGGGGTATTTGGTCTTCTATTCTTACCCCATCTATGTCGTTTTTAGCATGGAGGATTTTCCACCATCTTCTTCCCTGTGATGATATCCTCAAGCTTAAAGGTTTAAGGCTCGCATCGAGGTGTGTTTTTTTTCAGGAAGCGGAGGAATCTTTGGATCACATTTTCTTTACTTGTGTTTATGCTTTACAAATTTGGCAGAAAGGCGGGATTTGGTTTGGCACGTGTCTGACCCCGGGTCATAATCTGACCACTACCTCTATAATTTGTAACCCGGAGCGGTAGCAAGTACATTTTTACCAAATTTATCCCTTTATTCTGTGTTGGTTTATTTGGATGGCTCACAATGATATCAAGCATGTGGGGAAGTCTATACATTATGACACTGTGTTCTATAATATTATTGCGTACAGTAATAGGGTTTTAAAGTTCGGGGGTATGAAGAGGGATTTCTTCTCTGGCATTCCATACTTTGATAATTTTGAGTCGTCCTCTTCAATACCGGCGAGGGCGTCGCAACTCCCGACATTGGTGAGATGGCAGACTCCCCCAACGGGGTGGGTTAAGTTTAACATAGATGGGAGTTGGAAACCTGATTCCGCCGGGATTGATGGTGTTTCTAGAAATGCTAATGCTAAATGCCATTTATTCTTTACTTCACCTAGTTGTTCTGATTCGTCTTTGGAAGCGGAGGCTCAGACCTTTTTAATGGCTATCTCTATCTCTGCTCTTATGAATTGGAATTTTTTGGAGGTCGAGACGGACTCTAGTGCTATGGTTGAGTGTTTTAATGAGGGTAAAGTGGTGCCTTGGGAAATTATTTATTATATCAACTGGATTAAATATGTTTCCTCGCATATGCAAATTGCTTGCCGATTTATTTATCGCAAGGGTAATAAATCTACGAATTGGCTTGCTCTCCTTAGCTCTTTGACGAGGCAAATTTAGGTTGGTTCTATCCCACCTCACACCTTAAAAATGTTGCTTACCGGTGACAGTATTGATGCCCCGTATATTCATGCAAATAATTAAGTGCAGATTTTGTTTTCTGTTTAGCTTTGTGGATCATTATATTTATGATGCTTTGAGGAATATATTTATGGGGGTTTGGATTGTTTTAAAGAATATATATATTGCAAACTTTATATGCATATGTTTTTGTTCCTCCAGCTCAAATGTGATTTCTACTATCCTCATCTTCTCATGCCTCCTTTGCTGGTTTACATCTACAGGCTTATATATATATATATATATATATATATATAGTGTAGCAAGCAGAAATCGCATTGCTCCATCCAGTTGAGCACCTTTTCCGAGAATTGCATTACTCATCTTCCTATATGCTGAATGATATATATATATATATATATATATATATATATATATATATATATATATATATATATATATATATATATATATGCCACGGATTTATATATAAGCTGATATATATACTTATATATACTCTTATATATACTCTTGTGTTATCTGGTGAGGTTGTTGCTTTTGCTATGGTTTGGGATAGATTTGAATATCAGCATGCTTATATTCTTTCCATATTAGGTGTTGTATACATGATGGTTTAGTAGAAGGTGTTTTGCGTTACTTTCTTTTTGGCTAAGTCGCACACCTTTTATATATCCATATATAAAGCTCTTGTTTTAAATGTATCTTAATATTTCGCAATGTACTGATGATCTTTTCCCTCTTTCTGTTTGTCTTCGAGTTCCCTTCCTCCTGAACCGAGATTTTGTGGAGCTGGTGAACTCGGTCTCGAGCAGTTAGGAGCCTTTTGTGAATGTTTATGCATGTTTTTTGGAATCCGGCGTGTCCCTTCCTTTTGTGGGAATTTTTCTTAGTGCACTATTGGGCCTGAGCTTTGCAGCGTATTTCTTCAGCCTATTCATTGCTACAGAGGATACAAGCTTGTTGAAAGACGTCTGAAGTTTAGTTCTTTCAAGTTTACTTTAAATACTTTGACGTCCTTTTACACTTGCAAGTTCACCAATATCTGTTCACAAAGATATGGTTTTCAAGAGATTGGTTTGTTTTGGTATGAGGATAATTACATGAGGATGGGAAGAACGTTTGGCTTCATTGAAGACTTTTATCACTCCATTTATCTTAACGTTTTTGGCTTGGGCATATTGTATGTGCCTCTCTTGTATCGCGTCGAGTTGTACTACAGGAGGATGAACTCATAAATGTGCATTAAATTGTATGTTGTCTTGATTTTTAGCTAGGGATTCCCCTCCTCTTCCCTCTTTTTGTACATATTTTTGAATATTAACGCGTAGTGAGCCACGAGACGCACTTTTCTTCAATATATTTGTTTATTTATAATTTTTTTAAATATTAAATATTTTCATAATTAAATTATATTTAAAAATAATATACTATACATAAAATATTTAAATTAAAAAAATAATATTATTAAAATTTTTATATACATATATATGTATATATAAATATATAAATATATATATTTATATTTATATATACATATATTTATTTATTTATAATTTATTTAACTATTAAATATTTTTATAATTAAATTATATTTATAAATAATACATTATACTTAAAATATTTAAAATAAAAAAATAATATAAAATAAATTTTTATATAAATATATATATATATATAAGTATATATTTACATATACCTATATATATATATTTTTATTTATAATTTATTTAATTATTAAATATTTTTATAATTAAATTATATTTATAAGTAATATACTATACTTAAAATATTTAAAATAAAAAATTAAAAATATATAAATCTATTTATATATATATATATTTATATATATCGATTCATATACTTTTATTTATAATTTATTTAATTATTAAATATTTTTTTAATTAAATTAAATTTTCAGATAATATATTATATTTAAAATATTTAAAATAAAAAAATAATATTAAATAAAATTATAAATATATATATCTTTATATATACCGATATACATTTTTTATTTATAATTTATTTAACTATTAAATATTTTTATAATTAAATTATATTTATAAATAATATACTATACTTAACATATTTAAAATAAAAAAAAATGTTATATAAATTTATACATATATATATACATATATATAAATATATATATTTATAAATATATACATATTTATATTTATTTATTTATAATTTTTTGACTATTAAATATTTATATAATTAAAGTATATTTAAAAATAATATACTACATATAAAATGTTTAAAATAAAAAAAATATTATATAAATATATATAAATATATATATATATATATATTTATATATATATAATTTAATTAATTATTAAATATTTTTATAACTAAATTATATTTATAAATAATATACCATACTTAAAATATTTATAATAAAAAATAATATTATACTATATATATATATATATATATATATATATATAAAATTTAATTAATTATTAAATATTTTTATAACTAAATTATATTTACAAATAATATACCATACTTAAAATATTTATAATAAAAAATAATATTATACATATAAATATATATATATATATATATATATATATATATATATATATATATATATATATATATATATATATATATATATATATATATATATATATACTTATTTATATTTTATTTAATTATTAAATATTTTTATAAATAAATTATATTTATAAATAATATACTATACTTTAAATATTTATAATAAAAAAATAATATTATATAAATTTATATATACGGATATATGTATATATATATATTTATATATAAATATATTTATTTCTTTATTTATAATTAATTTAACTATTAAATATTTTTATAATTATATTATATTTATAAATATTATACTATACTTAAAATATTTAAAATAAAAAAAATATTATATATATATATATATATATATATATATATATATATATATATATATATATATATATATATATATATATATATATATATATATATATATATATAAATTTATATATTTATATATACCTATATATATTTTTATTTATAATTTACATAACTATTAAATATTTTTATAATTAAATTATATTTATAAATAATAAACTATATTTAAAACATTTAAAATAAAGAAATAATTTATATATAAATATATATATATATATATATATATATATATATATATATATATATATATATATATATATATATATATATATATATATATATATATATATATATATATTTATATATACACATATATATAAATTTATTTGTAATTAATTTAACTATTGAATATTTTTATAATTAAATTATATTTATAAATAAAATACTATACTTAAAATATCTAAAATTAAAAAATATTATATATATATATATATATATATATATATATATATATATAAAGTTATTTATAATTTTGTTAACTATTAAATATTTTTATAATTAAATTATATTTAAAAATAATATACTATACTTAAAATATTTAAATTCAAAAAATAATATTATTAAAATTTATATATA
Source organism: Papilionanthe hookeriana x Papilionanthe teres (assembly GCA_022702705.1). Lineage (NCBI taxonomy): Eukaryota > Viridiplantae > Streptophyta > Magnoliopsida > Asparagales > Orchidaceae > Papilionanthe > Papilionanthe hookeriana x Papilionanthe teres. Next base: position 23,728 of record JAKZJZ010000139.1, read on the forward strand.
TATATATATATATATATATATATATATATATATATATATATATATATATATATATATATACATTTATTTATTTATTTATTTATAATTTATTTAACTATTAAATATTTTTATAATTAAATTATATTTATAAATAATATACTATACTTAAAAAATTTAAAATAAAAAATAATATTATATAAAATTATATATATATATATACACACACACACACACATATATATTTAATTATTAAAAAATTTTATAATTAAATTATATTTATAAATAATATCTTATACTTAATATATTTAAAATAAAAGAATAATATTAAATAAATATATATATATATATATATATATATATATATATATATATATATATATATATATATTTATATATTTATATATACCTATATATATTTTTATTTATAATTTACTTAATTATTAAGTATTTTTATAATTAAATTATATTTATAAATAATAAACTATACTTAAAACATTTAAAATAAAAAAATAATTATATATATATATATAATTTATTTAAAAATTAAATATTTTTATAATTAAATTGTATTTATAAATAATATACTATATTTACAATTAAAAAATAATATTAAATAAATTTATATATATATAAATAAATATATATATTTGTAAATATTTATATATTACTCGCTCACTTTCACATTGCCCACCAGTTCATTTATCGGGAAGGTGATAGATCCGCTAACCGGCTTGTTAGGCTTGGTTCGTCGAGTAACCAAATTGTGGCGTAGTAGTGCCGCCCCTTGCCTTAAAAATTTTAATTTACGGGAATAATATCGATGCCCCTTTCATTCGCCCTCGAGCACTTAGACTTCATGTGCTTACCATCTCTTTCGTTGGATTCTCTTTTATATATATATATATATATATATATATATATATATATATATATATATATATATATATATATATATATATATATATATATATATTTATGTGATTATATGTATATGTCTCTCTATATAAAGCTTTGTTACATACATATATATGTATGAATATTTATTCTTAGACTTATATATATATATATATATATATATATATATATATATATATATATATATATATACACATGTGTGTGTGTGTATAGCAATCTTTATATATTTGGTTTTTGTTCCTTCTTGCTCGGTAGTTCCATTTTCTGCTATCTGCCTTTTACCTGTTTGCTTGCTTATATACTTTTACATATTTCTATAATTATAAATATATATATAGTCATAGATTTATTTATATACAGGCATAATCTTATATATGTA
>JAKZJZ010000139.1:30000-32500 GCA_022702705.1 Papilionanthe hookeriana x Papilionanthe teres
CTAGACCCAATAACCAACCCACTGACCCAATAGATCGACTTTTGACTAAAAAGTCAATTTTGGTCAATGACATAATTATCAATTATTGATCCATTAGGTCAACTTTTGAATAAAAAAGTTAATTTTGGTCAAAATTATCAATTTTGGACCTAATGACCACCTCATTGACCCAAAAGGTCAACTTTGGACCAAAAGTTAAATTTGGTCAAAATGGTCAACTTCTTACACAATGACCTAAATGTCAACTTTGGTGAAAATGTTCAATCCTTCATCCAATGACCAACCAAATGACCCAATTTGTTAACTTTTGACTAAAAAGTCAACTTTGGCCAAAATGGTTAATCCTTGACCCAATAACCAACCTATTGACCCATTAGGTCAACTTTTGACCAAAAAGTCAATTTTGCTCCAAATTGTCAATTTTTGACCTACTGACAGCCTCATTGACCTAAATAAGTCAATTTTGCTCCAAATTGTCAAATTTAATAAGCTTCTACAAGTTGGAAATGCAGTGACGAGCCACAGTCTTCTCCTTAATAAGCACATTCTCAAAAATTGCCTTATTTCTGGCCATCCAAATGAACCAAGCAGTGAGGAGGGGGAGAGCAGCAGTACCATCATTGTTCCAATCAGCCCAGCAAGTGATTAGATTGTCTCATTGTAAATTTAATGTGTTAAGTTGAGTCTGATGAAGAAGATCAGACCAGTCCTTTTGGGAGAAACTACAAGCAAAGAATAGATGAGTAATGGATTCTTCCTCCTTATGGCATAAACTGCGGCAAAAAGGTCCTCTGAGCCCTTTTAGTTTTATGATATCATCAGTGGGTAGGAAGTGGTTGAAAGTCCTCCAGCAGAAGAAAGCCATAGAAGGAGAAAGATGGTTCCCCCAGAAAATCTCTCCCCATGGTACTGCATCCCAATTAAACAGTTTAGTGTAGATAGCTTTGGAAGAACTTTGGCTTTTAATAGATGGCCATTCAGGAGTGTCAGGTCTGGATCTATCAAATGGAATTGTGGTGATCTTCTGTATAGAAGGGGCCATCAGGATGGAATGAAGAAAGGAAGTGGACCAGTTGTCACCCTCCCAACAATCAGCTGCTAAAAGGTTAAGGTTGCTGATAGGAGTGCTAGGTTGTAACCAGTCTTGGGGACACTAGTGATCCAGCCAGAAATTAATGATGCCTTTACCCAAATGCCAGATATAGAGATGTTCAGCGACCTGTCTATTTTTTACCATAGCTTTCCAAATTTTGGAGTCCCCTAATTTAAGGGTAACCAAGGAAGGGTAGGTATGCTTACAGTATTTTCCCATCAGGAAATTAGCCGAGAGGGAGTCTTGGGCTCTAAAATTGATCCATATCTTGCAATGGTTCACTTGAATCATTTGGTTTAAGCCTTTAAAACCCGGACCACCGGCCCATTCGGGCTTAGCCATTTTACGCTAAGATGCCCGATGTATCTGCTTCCTTTTAGCAGCCCAGAGAAAGTGGTTAAAAGCCCTTTCTAATTGCACTTGGGTGCTTTTTTTCATGATGGTCATCTGCATAAGATAGTTAGGGAGGGTAGTAAGGATGCTTTTAAGTAAGTTAAGTCTTCCCCAGATGATGAATAAATGTGGGTCCAGTTAGAGAGATAAGTGCAGATCTTGTTATGTGTTTCATCAAAATGGGTCTACTTTGTTCTGCCAATGTTGAGCTGAACCCCCAAATATTTGATAGGTAAGGTTGTGCTGGAAAAGCCAGTGTGATTGAGAGCCCAATGTTTAGTGTCCTGAGACACCTTCGTAGAGAATAATATTTGACACTTAGCTTTATTAAAACTAAAGCCAGACTGTTCCTGAAAAATCTGGAGGCACATATAAAAGTAGGTCACAGCCCTTTTAGAAGCATTGGAGAAAATCATGACATCATCTGCATATATTAGATGAGAAATAGGAATGTTGGATCTGTGATGATATCTAACCTGCTGATGATTATTTTGCAAATGATTAAGCATTGAGGAGAAGTAGTCCATGGCAAGAATAAAGAGAGTGGGGGAAAGGGGTCCCCACGCTTAAGGCCCCTAGTAGCGAGAAAAGGCCCCCATCTGGAGCCATTTATCGAAGTGAGTGGAAATTATTGTCGAGCCATCTTTGAATCAAATTATAAAAACTTTCATTGAAACCCCTAGCTTATAGCACCTCTAAAATGAAATCCCAGCTGATAGTATCATAAGCCTTTCCGATGTCCAATTTGTAGATTAGATTACCCCCTCTACACTGCTTGTTTAGGTCCAGGAGCAATTCTTGGGCTAACAGCACATTATCAGAAATAGACCTGCCTTTAATGAATGCTGATTGATTCAGATTGATAATTTTATTTAAATGATGCTGAATCCTTATGACAAGGATTTTGCTAATCATCTTGCTTATAACTGAGGTAAGACTGATGGGTCTGAATTGATCCCAACTACTCAGTTCAGTGTTCTTTGGAATAAGGACAATATTGGAAGAGCAAAAGAA
>JAKZJZ010000139.1:47500-72500 GCA_022702705.1 Papilionanthe hookeriana x Papilionanthe teres
AATAATATTAAATAAATTTTTTTATATATAAAAATATATATTTATGTACCTTTATATATATATTTTTATTTATACTTTATTTAATTATTAATTATTTTTATAATTAAATAATATTTAGAAATAATATACTATACTTAAAATATTTAAAATAAAAAATAATATTATATATATATATATATATATATATATATATATATATATATATATATATATATATATATATATATATATATATATATATATATATATATATATATATATATACCTATATATATTTTTATTTATAATTTATTTAATTATTAAATATTTTTATAATTAAGTTATATTTATAAATAATATACTATACTTAAAACATTTAAAATAAAAAAATAATACCCAATGCCCTATAAATATAAATGATCATTCCATGACCTAATGCCCAAACCATTAGCACAATAGGTCAACTTTTGACCAAAAAGTCAACTTTGGTCAAAATAGTTTATTTTTGAAATAGTTTATTTTTGAATTAATGACCAATTATTGACCCAATAGTCATTCTCTGCCAAAAAAGCCAACTTTGGTCAAAATGGTCAATTCTTGACCCAATGACAATCTCATTAACCAAATAGGTCAACTTTTGACCAAAAATTCAATTTTGGTCAAATTAGTAAATTTTTTACCTACTGACAAACCTTTGACCTAATATGTCAACTTTTGGCCAAAAAGTCAAGTTTGGTCAAAATGGTCAATTTTTGACACAATGACCAACCCACTAACCTAATAGATCAACTTTTTGACTAAAAAAGTCATCTTCGGTCAAAATGGTCAATTCTTGACCCAATTACCAACTCATTGACCAAATATGTCAACTTTTGACCAAAAAGTCAACTTTGGTTAAAATGGTCAATTTTTAACCCAATGACCTACCCATTGACCCAATAGGTCAACTTTTGACCAAAAAGTCATTTTTGATCAAAATGGTCAATTCTTGACCCAATTACCAACTCATTGACCAAATATGTCAACTTTTGACCAAAAGTCAACTTTGGTCAAAATAGTCAATATCTAACCCAATGACCACCCCGTTGACCCAATAGGTTAACTTTTGACCAAAAATTCAATTTTGGTCAAAATAGGTCAACTTTTGACCAAAAAGTAATCTTTGGTTAAAATGGCTAATTTCTGACCCAATGACCACCCCATTGACCCAAAGACCAACCCATTGACCCAATAGGTCGGGTTTTGACCAAAAAGTAAATTTTGGTCAAAATAGTTAATTTTAGATCTAATGACCAATTATTCACTCAATAAGTTAATCTCTGACCAAAAAGTTAACTTTGGTTAAAATATTCAATCTTTAACCCAATGACAAACCCATTGACCCAATAGGTCAACTTTTGACCAAATAGTCAATTTTGGTCAAAATAGTCAATTTTTGACTGAATGACCACCAATTTACCCAATAATTCAACTTTTGACCAAAAAGCCAACTTTGGTCAGACGATAAGTCAACTTTGACCAATAAGTCAACTTTTGACCAAAATATGTCAACTTTTGACCAAAAAAGTTAATTTTAGTCAAAATGGTCAACTTCTGACATAATGACCTCCCCATTAACCCAATGGCTCAACTTTTGACCAAAAATTTAATTTTGGTCAAAATAATTAATTTTTGACCTAATGACCAAGTTAGTCTATTTTTTGAATTAATGACCAATTATTGACCCAATAAGTCAATCTCTGACCAAAAAGTCAACTTTTGACAAAATGGTCAATGATTGACCCAATGACAAACACATTGCCCAATAAGTTAAATTTTGACCAAAATGTCAATTTTGGTCAAAACAACAACAACAACAACAACAACAACAAAGCCTTAATCCCACTAAGTGGGGTCGGCTACATGAATCCTTTTTCTCCATTGCGTCCTATTTAGTGTCAAATTTTCGTTTAATTCTTATAGATTAAGATCATTTTTTATGCAATAAGCCCAAGTTTTCCTAGGTCTCGCTCTCGCCTTTCTTAACATAAGTTGTATTTAAAACATCTACTCTCCTAATCGGATCATCGAGTGGTCGACGTTTAATGTGACCAAACCATCTAAGGCGACTCTCTCTAATTTTATCCGTCACTCGGTGCAACTCCAACCCTATTACGGATATATTCATTTCGCATTTTGTCTCTAAGTGTAAAGCCACTCATCCATCTAATCATTCTCATCTCGGCAACACTTAACTTAACATTATGCTTCTCTTTTAAAGGCCAACATTCAAGCACCATAGAGCATCGAAGGTCTCACCACCATCTTATAAAATTTTCCTTTCAGCCTAAGCGGTACTTTTCTATCACACAATAAGCCGACGCATTCCTCCACTTCAACCAACCAACCCGAATTCTACTATTAACATCCCCATCTATATCACCATCGCTTTCGAACAATGGACCCAAGATATCTAAATCGTTCACACCTTTTAATAATTTGATCACACAAAGTTACACTTCCGTCACTAGACCTACTATTGCTAAAATTACATTCCATGTATTCAGCTTTAGTTCTACTCAAACGAAGACCTTTAGACTCCAATGTAGACCTCCATAATTCAAGTTTTTCCCGGACTTTTTCTCTTGTCTTATCCACCAAGAGGATATCATCGACAAAAAGCATACACCAAGGTACATCCTCTTGTAAATGGCCAGTAAGACCATCCATAAATAAAGCAAAAAGATTTGGGCTTAAAGCCGATCCTTGATGTAAACCAACGTAAATAGTAAAATACTTGGTCAATCCTCCTTCAACTCGAACACATGTAACAACTCTAAGCATACATATCTTTAATGACTTGAATATAAGTCAAATCAACACCTTTCTTCTCAAGGACTCTCCAAAGAACATCTCTAGGAACCTTATCGTAAGCTTTTTCTAAATCAATAAAAATCAAATGTAGATCCTCCTTATTATCTCCGTACCTCTCCATCAAACCTCTTAATAAATGTATAGCTTCCATGGTAGACTCGCCCGCATAAATCCATATTGATTATGAGAAATCTTCGTAATACGTCTTAACCTATGTTCAATTACCCTCTCCCATAACTTTAAAGTATGACACATCAATTTAATTCCTCTATAATTTGCACACTCTTGTGCATCTCCTTTATTCTTAAAAATGGGGATCAAAATGCTCTTTCTCCACTCCTCGTGCATCTTTTTTGTTTTTAAAATAATATTAAAAAGTTTAGTAAGCCAGAAAACCCCCAAATCACCTAAACATTTCCACACTTCAATCGGGATATCATCGGGTCCTACGTACTTTCCCCTTGGTTTTCTTTAAAGCCTCATCAACTTCTTTTTACTAATGCGACGGTAAAAGTGAAAAGTTTTATTATTATTAACGATATTAAGATCACTAAGGTCGATCGTACTTTCAGCATCATCATTAAAAAGTTTATCAAAATAACTCACCCACCTATGTTGAATATCTTTTTCTAAGAAAAGCACTTTGATTTTCATCTTAATACACTTTACTTGACATAATTCTATACTTTTATTTTCTCTTTGTTCGGCTAGTTTATACATATATTTTTCACCTTCCTTAGTATCTAACATGTTATAAAGATCACTAAAAGCGAATTTTTAGCGTCACGCATTATTTTTTACACTTCACTGCGGCCATTTTATATTTTTCCCAATTCTCTACGCATTTACATTTAAACCAATTTTTATAACATAACTTCTTATATTTTATCTTTTCTTGCACAATATTATTCCACCACCAACTATTTTTATTTATAGAAACTTTTTCTTTTGATTCTCCAAGTACATCTTTAGCCACTTGTTTAATAGTATTAGTTAATTTTTCCCACATAACATTCGCGTCTTCATGAGCATCCCAAATATTTAAATCTTGAATTTTACTCATAAAAATAATTTTATTTGTGTCTTTTTGGTGCCCCCATCTTATTCTACGATGTTGAATCCTAGTATTCTTTATTTTACAACTCTTCATCTTAAAATCTAGAACTAATAATCGATGTTGGGTACTTAATTGCTCACTTGGAATGACCTTACAATTTTGGTCAAAACAGTCAATTTTTCACCTAATGACCACCCATTGACCAAATAGCTCAACTTTTGACCAAAAAGTCAACTTTGGTCAAAATGGTCAATTTTTGACCCAATGATCAACCCATTGACTAAATTGGTCAAATTTTGACCGAAAAGTCAACTTTTTAGGTCAAAATAGACAGTTTTTTATCTAATGACCAATTATTGACTCGATAAGTAGATCTATGACCAAAAAGTCAACTTTGGTCATAATTATCAATCCTTGACCCAATGACAAACCCATTGACCCAACATGTCAACCTTTGAACAAAAAGATAACTTTAGTCAAAATGGTTAAACCTTGAGCCAATAACCAACCCATTGACCCAATATGTCAACCTTTGTCCAAAAAGTCAATTTTGGTCAAAATAGTAAATTTTTACATAATTGCCAATTATTGACCCAATAGATCAACTTTTGAACAAAAAAGCCAATTTTGGTCAAAATTGGCAATTTTTTACCTAATGACCACCTCATTGAACCAAAAGGTCAACTTTTGACCAAAAAGTCAAATTGGGTCAAAATGGTCAATTTCTGACACAATGACCTAAATGTCAACTTTTGTAAAAATGGTCAATCCTTCATCCAATGACCAACCCATTGAACCAATATGTTAACTTTTGACTAAAAATTCAACTTTGGCCAAAATAATTAAACCTCGACCCAATGACCAACCTATTGACCCAATAGGTCAACTTTTGACCAAAAAGTCAATTTTGCTCAAAATTATCAATTTTTGATCTACTGACCGCCTCATCGACCTAAATAGGTCAAATTTCGACTAAAAGACAACTTTGGTCAAAATCGTCAATCTTTAAGCCAATGATCAACCCATCGATCTAATATGTCAACTTTGACCAAAAAGTCAATTTTGATTAAAATAGTCAATTTTCGACCTAATGACCAATTTTTTACCCAAGAAACCAATCTCGATCCAAAAAGTCAACTTTGGTTAGGATGGTTAATCTTCGACCTAATGCCCAACCCATCGACCCAATAGGACATCTTTTGACCAAAAAGTCAACTTTGGTCAAAATGATTAATCATTGACCCAATGACCAACCCATTGGCCTAATAGGTCAACATTTGACTAAAAAGTCAATTTCAGTCAAAATAAAAAAATTTTGAATTAATGACCAATTAATGACCTAATAAGTCAATCGCTGACCAAATAGCCAAGTTTAGTCAAAATTGGCAATCCTTGATACAATGACAAACCCATAGACCCAATAGGTCAACTTTTGACCAAAAAATCAATTTTGGTCAAAATAGTTAATTTTTGACCAAATGACCACCCATTGACCCATAGGTCAACTTTTGACCAAAAAGTCAACTTTGGTCAAAATAGACAATTTTTGACCCAATGACCAACCCATTGACCCAATAGGTCATCTTTTGCCCAAAAAAGTCATCTTTGGTAAAAATGGTCAACTTCTTGATTCAATTATCAACACATTGGCCAAATATGTCAACTTTTGACCAAAAAGTCAACTTTGGTCAAAATGGTTAATTCATGACCCAATGACCTCCCCGTTGACTCAATAGGTTAACTTTTGACCAAAAATTCAATCTTGATCAAAATAGTCAATTTTTGACCTAATGACCAATTAATGACCAAATAAGTTAATCTCTGACCAAAAAGTTAATTTTTTTCAAAATAATCAATCCTTCACCCAATGACAAACACATTGACTCGACAGGACAACTTTTGACCAAAAAGTCAATTTTGGTCAAAATAGTCAATTTTTGACCTAATGACCACCCATTAACGCAATAAGTCAACTTTCGACCAAAAAGTCAACTTTGGTCAAAATAAGTATGATATATATATATATATATATATATATATATATATATATATATATATATATATATATATATATATATATAAATTTACATAATATTATTTTTTTATTTTAAATATTTTAGGTATAGTATATTATTTATAAATATAATTTAAATATAAATATTTTTAATAGTTAAATAAATTATTAATAAAAATATAAATATATGTATTTATAAATAAATAAATAAATAAATAAATAAATATATACATATATATAAATATATATAATAGTATTTTTTTATTTTCAATGTTTTAATTATAGTATATTATTTATAAATATAATTTAATTATAAAAATATTTAATAATTAAACAAATTATAAATATAAATATTGGGCCAAGGATTGACCATTTTGACCAAAGTTCACTTTTTGGTTAGAGATTAACTTATTGGGTCAATAATTGGTCATTAATTAAAAAATTGACTATTTTGACCAAAATTTGCTTTTTGTTCAAAAGTCGACCTATCAGGTCAATGGGTTTGTCATCGGATCAAGGATCGACCATTTCGACCAATGTTAACTTTTTGGTCGAGATCGAATTATTGGGTCATTAATTCAAAAATTATTTATTTTGACCAAAATTGACTTTTTGGTCAAATGTTGACCTATTAGGCCAATGGGTTGGATATTGGGTCAAGGATTAACCATTTTGACCAAAGTTAACTTTTTGGTCAAAAGATGACCTGTTGGGTCAATGGGTTGAGCATTTGGTTAAAGATTAACCATCTTAACCAAAGTTGACTTTTTGGTCAAAGATTGGTTCACTGGGTGAAAAATTGGTCATTAAGTCAAAAATTGACTATTTTAATTAAAATTGGTTGTTTAATCAAAAGTTGACCAATTGGGTCATTGGGTTAAGGATTGACTATTTTGACCAAAGTTGTCTTTTGGTCAAAATTTGACCTGTTTAGGTCAATGAGGCGGTCAATAGGTCAAAAATTGACAATTTTAAGCAAAATTGACTTTTTGGTTAAAAGTAGACATATTGGGTCAATAGATTGGTCATTGGGTCAAGGATTAACCATTTTGGCCAAAGTTAACTTTTTAGTAAAAAGTTAACAAATTGGGTCAATTGGTTGGTCATTGGATGAAGGATTGAACGTTTTCACCAAAGTTGACATTTAGGTCATTGTGTCAGAAATTGACCATTTCGACCAAATTTGACTTTTGATTAAAGAAATAATACTAAACAAATTATATTAAAATAAAAAAATTATATTAAATAAATATATATATATATATATAAATATATATATATATATATATATATTTATATATACCTATATATATTTTTTTATTTATAATTTATTTAATTATTAAATATTTCGTGATTCAATTATATTTATAAATAAAATACTTTTTTTAAAAATAATATTAAATAAATTTATTTATATATACCTTTATTTATTTATTTATAATTTATTTAACTATTAAATATTTTTATAATTAAATTATATTTATAATTAATATACTATACTTAAAATATTTAAAATAAAAAATAATATTAAATATATATATATATATATATATATATATATATATATATATATATATATATATATATATATATATATATATAAAGATATATTTTTATTTATAATTTTTAAATTATTAAATATTTTTATAATTAAATTTTATTTAAAAATAATATGCTATACAAAAAATATTTAAAATAAAAAAATAATATTAAATAAATATATATATATATATATAATATTATATAAATAATATTATTTATATAAAATAATATTATATAAATAATAAAATAATAAAATATTATATAAACAGATATAAATTTATTTATTTATAATTTATTTAACTATTAAATATTTTTATGATTAAATTATATTTCTAAATAATAAACTGTACTTACAATATTTAAAATAAAAAATAATATTAAATAAATAAATATATATATCTATATATATATATATATATATATATATATATACCTAAATATGTATACCTAATATTATATATATATATATATATATACATACATACATTTATTTATTTATTTATAATTTATTTAACAATCAAATATTTTTATAATTAAATTATATTTATAAATAATATACTATACATAAAAAATTTAAAAGAAAGAAATAATATTATATAAAATTATATTATATATATTAAATATATTATAATTATATAAAATAAAGAAATAATATTAACTATTGAATATATTATAATTATACGTATATATATATATATATATACAAATATATATTTAATTATTCAAAATTTTTATAATTAAACTATATTTATAAATAATATCCTATACTTAAAATATTTAAAATAAAAGGATAATTTTAAATAAACATATTTATATATTTATATATTTATATATACCTAAATATATTTTTATTTTTGATTTACTTAACTATTAAATATTTTTATAATTAAATTATATTTATAAATAATAAACAATACTTAAACATTGAAAAAAAAAGTTATATATATATTTATAATTTATTTAATAATTATATATTTTTAGAGTTAAATTATATTTATAAATAATGTACTATACTTTAAATAATTAAAATTAAAAAATAATATTAATTAAATTTATATATATATATATATATATATAAATAATTATATATATTTATAAAAATATATATTACCGCTCACTTCCACATTGCCCACCGGCTCATCTATCGGGAAGGTAATAGATCCGAGAATCGCCTTGCTAGGCTTGGTTCGTCGAGTAACCAAATTGTGGCGAGTAAGCTCCCGCCCTCGCCTTAAAAGTTTTAATTAACGAGGATAATATCGATGCCCCTTTCATTCACCCCAAGCACTTAGACTTCATGTGCTTTCTATCTCTTTCGTTGGATTCTCTTTTTTTACATATATATATATATATATTTGTGATTATATCTATATGTCTCTCTATATAAAACTTTGTTACATACACATATATATATATAAATATTTATTCTTAGACTTATATATATATATATATATATATATATATATATATATATATATATATATATATATATATATATATATATTTATATACACATGTGTGTGTGTATAGCAATCTTTATATATCTGGTTTCTGTTCCTTCATGCTCAGTTGTTCCATTTTCTATTATCTGCCTTTTTTCGGGTTGCTAATTATTGCTATATAGTTATATATTTATATATATACCTATGCATTTGAGATCCAAGTTACATGGTGTAGCTAATTATTGCTAGAGGAAGGTTCCAGGTGGAATTTTCACACTTCCAGCTTCCCCCTCTCTGTCGTTGGTTTAGGTGGCTTCCAGACCTCTTCTTTCTTCCCATATATATATAAGGCCTCTTCTTGCTTCTCTTTTATATATATATAGACACACGTACACATGTATTTTTAGCTTTTAACTTCTTTTTGCTGGAACTGTCTTTGGAAACTTTGTTTTGCTTAGGGTCATGTTGACTAGTTCACCTTCTGGGAGGTTATATTGTTGGGTTGGTTGAGCCTTGCTTATTGTTCTTGTTTTCATTAAGAGCTTATATTTCAATTAATTCAAAAACTTCTACAATGATTCCGCACTTACATATATTTGTTCTGACCTAATTTTGCTGCGAGTTGGCTCCTTGAGCTGTCTCCGGTAGCTATTTTGTCTGTTTTCTTTTCAGGTCCGCTCTACGTGACTTATTTTCCACGCATCACATTTACAGTACATTGCTGTGAACCCATCGTCTTCGTTCCTTTTGCTAATAAGTTCGTCTACTTTGCGGCAACAAAGTTCTCTGGGCTATTCTGTTATGTTTCATTTGGCCTAATATGTGTTGTTTATGCTCTGTTTTTGCTATGTTTGGTTAGGGTTTACTGGTTGTTGTGTGTTTTTTACTTTTTTGCATCGCGGCGAGTTTTTATTTGGAAGGAGGAACTGTTATGGGTGCGGTACTGTGTTGTTTTGTTTAGTTATAGTTAGGGATCCTCCTTCACTCCTCCTTTTGTACCTGTTTTTCCTATTTCAACACGAAAGGAGCCACGAGTAGCTCTTTCTTTAATATATATATATATATATATATATATATATATATATATATATATATATATATATATATATATATATATATATATAGTTATTTATAATTTTGTTAACTATTAAATATTTTTATAATTAAATTATATTCAAAAATAATATACTTAGACTTAAAATATTTAAAATAAAAAATAATATTAAATAAATATATATATATATATATATATATATTTATATATATATACCTATAGATATATTTTTATTTATAATTTTTAAATTATCAAATATTTTTATAATTAAATTGTATTTATAAATAATATGCTATACAAAAAATATTTAAAATAAAAAAATAATATTAAAGAAATAAATATATATATATATATAAAATAATATTATATAAATAATATTATTTATACAAAATAATATTTTATAAATAATAAAATAATATATATATATATATATATATATATATATAAACAGATATAAATTTATTTATTTATAATTTATTTATTTATAATTTATTTAACTATTAAATATTTTTATGATTAAATTATATTTTTAAATAATAAACAAGTACTTAAAATATTTAAAATAAAAAAATAATATTAAATATATATATATTTATTTATCTATACCTATATATATATATATATTAAATAAATAAATACTATTAAATAAATGAATCTATATATATAAATAAATTAAATATATATATATATATATCATTTTTTTCACTATTAAATAATTTTATAAGTAAATTATATTTATTAATAATATATTATACTTAAAATATTTAAAATAAAAAATAATGCTAAATAAATTTTTTTGTATATATAAATATATATATTTGTGTACCTCTATATATATATATTTATTTATTTATAATTTTTTTAATTATTAAATTTTTTTATGATTAAATTTTATTTATAAATAATATACTATACTTAAAATATTTAAAATAAAAAAATAATATTAAATAAATTTTTTTATATATATAAATATATATTTATGTACCTCTCTATATATATTTTTATTTATAATTTTCTTAATTATTAAATATTTTTATAATTATATTTTATTTATAAATAATATACTATACTTAAAATATTTAAAATATAAAAATAATATTATATATATATATATATATATATATTTCTCTAAAAGAGCCCTAAGCTCCTTGCATGTTAAATTTGAAGAGAATTACAAAAGATTTAGGGGGGGTGAGGCCCAAACAGCACCCAAAGGAAAAAAAGGAAAAGGGAAAAGAAAGTTAAGCTCTTCTAACAAAAGGAAGAGCCAAAAGGTCCCCTCTCAACAAATTGGATAAATGAGCATCTGGGGAAGCACTAAACTTAATTCTGTGGTTGGAGGAGGCCGTTCTGGCGAGCCAATTGGCAGGTTGTTTCCCTTCTCTATAAATGTGCTGGCACTAGATCTGGATATTATGAGTAAGCTGGTTGATTTTCCTCTTCCAATATACAAGGTGGTGGGGTGTGGGGGCGATACCCTCAACATTTGTAGGTTATGAGCCGCATCGCATTCAATAACCGGTGAGTGTACTTAAGCACCTTTGCCATCTTGATGGCCCAAGTACATTGCAGCAAATTCGCTTCCCGAGCGAGAAGAAGAACAAATGGGGATTGAAACCACCAAATGCGATTGCCTTGGTGATTTCCGCACACCCCACCAATGCCGACATTGTACATAGAGTGACTTCCATCGCATTGATCTTGACCCAAGGAAAAGGGGCCGGGGTCCAATGAATTAAGGTCACCATGGGTTTGGGCTTAGTTGAGGAGAAAGAAGAGGAAATATGATTCTGCATGAAACTGCAGCAATGAGAGGAGATATGCCTGCTATCAGACCTTTCACCTTGATATTTAGTCTTGTTCCTAGCCATCCAAGTGAACCAAAAAATAATAAGAGGAATATGGGAAAGCTGGAGGTCCACCCGGTCTTGCCAGCAGGTCTGAATGGATATCCAAGTGACCACGATGCCTTCTAAGATTAACTCTCGTAAGTCTAAAGTCCCGACCCTCCCGCACCACGTGGCATTCCATAAAAAGGTGTTGAATGGTTTCTTCTTCGAATTACACAGCCTAACATCTAGAGGCAATTTTGAGCCCCTTCAATTTCAAGATGTCATCAAGTGGTAGAAACCCATGAAATAATCTCCAAGAGAAAAAGGACATGGAAGGAGTGAGTTCCTTGCACCATATCCTTTTCCCCGGCTGACCTTAGTCCAAGTTCGAGCATGCTTATAGATAAATCGGCTTAGGGATCCGTGTGGAGGGTTCTTTGTAACAAGTTTATCGGTGTAGAAGGGTCCACTGGGATGTCCAGGATTTCGGGGATGGTATCATCCGGTACAATCCGCTTCAAGGCCGCAATGTTCCATTGGTCTCCTCGCCATAGATCGAGACATACAAGGTGGGGTCATAATCAGCAGGGAAAAGAGGGGTAGGGGCAGACCCATGAAGCCAATTATCCATCCAAAAACTGATCTTTCCAGATCCCAGCTCCCAACAAGAAAACTCATTGGCTTTATTTCTGACTTTAAGCAACTTCTTCTATATATATATATATATATATATATATATATATATATATATATATATAAACAGATATAAATATATTAATTTATAATTTATTTAACTATTAAATATTTTTATGATTAAATTATATTTTAAATAATATACTATACTTAAAATAAAAAAATAATATTATATAAATATATATATATATATATATATATATATATATATATATATATATATATTTATATATAACTATATATATATTTTTATTTAAAATTTATTTAATTATTAATTACCTTCTAAATTAAATTATATTTATAAATAATATACTATAACTAAAACATTTAAAATTAAGAAATATTTATAAATAATATACTATAGTTAAATATTTTTATGATTAAATAATATTTATAAATAATATAATATACTTAAAATTTTTAATATAAAAAATAATATTATATTATTTATTTATTTATATTTTTTTTAATATTAAATATTTTTATAATTAAATTATATTTATAAATAATATACTATACTTAAAATATTTAAAATATATATATATATATATATATATATATATATATATATATATATATATATATACGCATTTATATTTATTTATTTATAATTTATTTAACTATTAAATATTTTTATAATTAAATTATATTTATAAATAATATACTATACTTAAAATAGTTTAAAAAAATAATATTAAATAAATAAATATATATATATA
Source organism: Papilionanthe hookeriana x Papilionanthe teres (assembly GCA_022702705.1). Lineage (NCBI taxonomy): Eukaryota > Viridiplantae > Streptophyta > Magnoliopsida > Asparagales > Orchidaceae > Papilionanthe > Papilionanthe hookeriana x Papilionanthe teres. Next base: position 60,686 of record JAKZJZ010000139.1, read on the forward strand.
TATATATATATATATATATATATATATATATATATATATATATATATATATATATATATGTATATATATATGTGTGTATATATATATATAATTTATTTAATTATTAAATCTTTTTATAATTAAATTTTATTTATAAATAATATACTTTACTAAAAATATTTAAATTAAACAAATAATAATATATATATATATATATGTAAATTTATGTATGTATGTATGTATGTATATATGTATGTATGTATGTATGTATGTATGTATGTATGTATATATGTATATATATATATATATATATATATATATATATATATATATATATATATATATATATATATATATATATAAATATATATATATATATAAGATTATGCCTGTATATAAATAAATCTATGACTATATATATATACCTATGTATTTGAGATCCAAGTTATATGGTGTAGTTAATTATTGCTGGAGGATGGTTCCAGGTGGTATTTTCACACTTCTAGCTTCCCCCCTCTCTGCCGTTGGTTTAGGTGGCATCCAGACCTCTTCTTTCGTCCCTTATATATATATAAGACCTCTTCTTGCTTCCCTTTTATATATATATAGACACACGCACACATGTATTTTTAGCTTTTAACTTCTTTTTGTTGGAACTGTCTTTGGAAACTTTGTTTTGCTTGGGGTCATGTTGACTAGTTCACCTTCTGGGAGGTTATGTTGTTGGGTTGGATGAGCCTTGCTTATTGTTCCTGTTTTCATTAAGAGCTTATATTTCAATTAATTCAAACACTTCTAGAATGATTCCGCACTTACATATATTTGTTCTGACTTAATTTAGCTACGATTTGGCTCCCTGAGCTGTCTCTGGTAGCTATTTTGTCTGTTTTCTTTTCAGGTCCGCTCTACGCGACTTCTTTTCCACGCATCGCATTTACAGTACATTGTTGTGGCCCCATCGTCTTCATTCCTCTTGCTAACAAGTTCGTCTACCTTGCGACAACGAAGTTCTCTGGGCTATTCTATTATGTTTCCTTTGGCCTAATATGTGTTGTTTATGCTCTGTTTTTGCTATGTTTGGTTAGGGTTTACTGGTTGTTGTGTGTTTTTTCTTTTTTGCATCACGTCGAGTTGTTCTTTGGAAGGAGGAACCGTTATGGTTGCGGTACTGTGTTGTTTAGTTTAGTTATAGTTAGGGATCCTCCTTCCCTCCTCTTTTTGTACCTATTTTTCCTATTTCAACACGTAAGGAGCCACGAGTAGCTCTTTCTTTAATATATATATATATATAAATATATATATATATATATATATATATATATATAATTTTGTTAATTAGTTATTTATTTATGTTTTTTTTGTTATAATTATTCTATAATTATAATTATGCCGTTTATTTATCTATAATTATATATGTTGTTTTTACTTTAGTTATTTAATTATTTATTTATTTAGTTAATTTTATAAGTAAATTATATTTAAAAATAATATACTATACTTAAAATATTTAAAATAAAAAATAATATTAAATAAATTTATATATATATAAATATGTATTTTTATATACCTATATATATATATTATTTAATATTTTTTTAATTATTAAATATTTTTATAATTAAATTGTATTTATAAATAATATGTTATACTTAAAATATTTAAAATAAAAAAATATTATTAAGTAAATTTATATATATATATATATATATATATATATATATATATATATATATATATATATATATAATATTATATAAATAAAATTATTTATATAAAATAATATTACATGAATAATAAAATAAAAATTAATATTATATATATTTATTTATATATATACATATAAATATATATATATATATATTTATATATACGGATATAAATTTATTTATTTATAATTTATTTAACTATTAAACATTTTTATGATTAAATTATATTTTTAAATAATAAACTATATTTAAAATATTTAAAATAAAAAAATGCTATTAAATAAATATATATATATATATATATATATATATATATATATATATATATATATATATATATATATATATTACCTATATATATTAAATAAAAAATAATATTAAATAAATAAATCTATGCATATATTTATCATTTTTTAACTATTAAATAATTTTATAATTAAATTACATTTATTAATAATATATTATAATTAAAATATTTAAAATAAAAAATAATGCTAAATAAATTTATTTATATATATAAATGTATATTTATGTACCTCTATAAATATATTTTTATTTATAATTTTATTAATTAATAAATAAATTTATAATTAAATTGTATTTATAAATAATGTACTGTACTTAAAAATTTAAAATAAAAAAATAATATTTCATAAATTTTTTTATATATATAACTATATATTTATGTACCTCTATATATATATATATATATATATATATATATATATATATTTATATATTTATTTATAATTTTCTTAATTATTAAATATTTTTATAATTAAATTATATTTATAAATAATATACTATACTTAAAATATTTAAAAAAAATAATAATAATATATATATATATATATATATATATATATATATATATATATATATATATATATATATATATATATATATATATATATAATATATATATATTTATATAGTATAGTATATAAATTTATTTATTTATAATTTATTTATCCATTAAATATTTTTATGATTAAATTATATTTTTAAATAATATAATATAATTAAAATAATTTAAATAAAAAAATAATATTAAATAAATATTTATATCTATATATATATTTATATATACCAATATATATATTTATTTTTAATTTATTTAATTATTATATATTTTTATAATTAAATTATATTTATAAATAATATACTATACTTTAAACATTTAAAATAAAAAATTAATATTATATATATATATATATATTTATTTATAATTTATTTAATTATTAATTACTTTTTAAATTAAATTATATTTATAAATAATATACTATACTTAAAATATTTAAAATAAAAAAAATATTATATATATATATATATAAATATATATATATATATATATACCTATATATACATTTATTTATAATTAGTTTAATTATGAAATATATTTATGATTATATAATATTTACAAATAATATACTATACTTAAAATTTTTAAAATACAAAAACATTATTTTATTGTTTATTTATTTATAATTTTTTTAACTATTAAATATTTTTATAATTAAATTATATTTATAAATAATATACTATACTTAAAGTATTTAAAATAAAAAAATAATTTTATATAAATTTATATATATATATATATATATATATATATATATATATATATATATATATATATATATATATATATATAAATTTGTATATACACATATATATTTATTTATTTTTAAATTATTTACCTTTTAAATATTTTTCTAATTAAATTATATTTATAAATAATATACTATACTTAAAATACTTAAAACAAAAAAATAATATTATATATATATATATATATATATATATATATATATATATACTTAAATATACCAACTTCGTTGACCAATTATTTTTAACCCAATGACCAACCCTTTGACCCAATAAGTCTACTTTTCGACCAAAAAGTCATCTTTGATCAAAATAATAATTCTCGACCTAATTACCAACTCATCGACCAAATAGATCAACTTTCGACCAAAAGTCAACTTTGGTGAAAATAATCAATATCCGACCCAATGACCACCCCGTCAATCTAATAGGTTTACTTTTGTCCAAAAATTCAATTTTGGTCAAAATAAGTCAACTTTTGACCAAAAGTAATCTTTGGTCAAAATGGCCAATTTCGACCCAATGACCACCCCATCGACCCAAAGACCAACCAATTGACCCAATAGGTTGGTTTTTGACCAAAAAGTAAATTTTGGTCAAAATAGTTAATTTTTGATCTAATGACCAATTATTCACTCAATAACTTAATCTCTGACCAAAAAGTCAACTTTGGTCAAAATATTCAATCCTTAACCAAATGACAAACCCATTGACCCAATAGGTCAACTTTTGACCAAATAGTCAATTTTGGTCAAAATAGTCAATTTTTGACTGAATGACCTCCAATTGACCCAATAAGTCAACTTTTGACAAATAAGTCAACTTTTGACCAAAATAGGTCAACTTTTGACCAAAAAAGTTAATTTTAATCAAAATGGTGAACTTCTGACATAATGACCTCCCTGTTGACCCAATGGCTCAACATTTGAGCAAAAATTTAAATTTGGTCAAAATAATTAATTTTTGACCTAATGACCAAAATAATCAATTTTTTGAATTAATGACCAATTATTGACCCAATAAGTCAATCTCTGACCAAAAAGTCAACTTTGGACAAAATGGTCAATGATTGACCCAATGACAAACCATTACCCAAAAAGTTAAATTTTGACCAAAAAGTCAATTTTAGTCAAAACAATTTTTGACCAATGACCACTCATCGACCAAATAGGTCAACTTTTGACCAAATAGGTCAACTTTTGACCAAAAAGTCAACTTTGGTCAAAATGGTCAATTTTTGACCCAGTGATCAACCCATTGACTAAATTGGTCAAATTTTGACCGAAAAGTCTACTTTTAGGTCAAAATAGACAATTTTCGACGTAATGACCAATTATTGACCTAATAAGAAAATCATGACCAAAAAGTCAACTTTAGTCATAATTATCAATCCTCGACCCAATGACAAACCCATTGACCTAACATGTTAACATTTGAACAAAAAGATAACTTTGGTCAAAATGGTAAATCCTTGACCCAATAACCAACCCACCGACCCAATAGGTCAATTTTTGAACAAAAAAGCCAATTTTGGTGAAAGTTGGCAATTTTTGACCTAATGACCACCTCATTCACCCAAAAGGTCAACTTTTGACCAAAAAGTCAAATCAGGTCAAAATGATCAATTTCGACACAATGACCTAAATGTCATCTTTGGTGAAAATGGTCAATCCTTCATCCAATGACCAACCCATCGACTCCAATTTCTTAACTTTTGACTAAAAAGTCAACTTTGGCCAAAATAGTTAATCCTCGACCCAATGACCAACCTATTGACCCAATAGGTCAACTTTTGACCAAAAAGTCAATTTTGCTAAAAATTATCAATTTTTGATCTACTTACTGCCTCATTAACCAAAATAGGTCAAATTTTGACCAAAAGACAACTTTGGTCAAAATTGTCAATCCTTAACCCAACGACCAACCCATTGACCCAATATGTCAACTTTGACCAAAAGTAAACTTTGATTAAAATAATCAATTTTTGACCTAATGACCAATTTTTGACCCAGTAAACCAATCTCTATTCAAAAATTCAACTTTGGGCAAGATGGTTAATCTTCGACCTAATGCCCAACCCATCGATCTAATAGGACATCTTTTGACCAAAAAGTCAACTTTGGTCAAAATGATCTATCCTTGACCCAATGACCAACTCATTGGCCTAATAGGTCAACATTTAACCAAAAAGCCAATTTCGGTCAAAATAAAAAAATTTTGAAATAATGACCAATTATTGACCCAATAAGTCAATCACTGATCAAATAGTCAACTTTATTCTAAATGGTGACAAACCCATAGACCCAATAGGTTAACTTTTGACCAAAAAGCCAATTTTGATCAAAATAGTCAATTTTTGACCAAATGACCACCGATTGACCGAATATGTCAACTTTTGACCAAAAAGTCAACATCGGTCAAAATGGACAATTTTTGACCCAATGACCAACCCATTGACCCAATAGGTCATCTTTTGACCGAAAAAGTCATCTTTGGTAAAAATGGTCAACTTCTTGATTCAATTACCAACACATTGGCCAAATATGTCAACATTTGACCAAAAAGTCAACTTTGGACAAAATGGTCAATTTCTGACCTAATGGGTTAACTTTTGTCCAAAAATTCAATCTTGGTCAAAATAGTCAATTTTTTACCTAATGACCAATTAATGACCAAATAAGTCAATCTCTAACCAAAAAGTTTTTTGTTAAAATAATCAATCCTTCGCCCAATGACAAGGACATTGACCCAACAAGACAACTTTGGACCAAAAATTCAATTTCAGTCAAAATAGTCAATTTTTGACCAAATGAACACTCATTAACCCAATAAGTCAACTTTTGACCAAAAAGTCAACTTTGGTCAAAATGATCAATTTTTGACCCAATGACCAATCCGTTGACCCCATATATCAAATTTTGACCAAAAAGTTTTCTTTGGTCAAAATGGTCAGATCTTGACCTAATTACCAACTCATTAAACAAATAGGTCAACTTTTGACCAAAAAGTCAACTTTGGTCAAAATGGTCAATTTCTGACCCACTCACCACCACGTTGACCCAATGGGTAGACTTTTGACAAAAAAATTAATTTTGGTTAAAATAATCAATTTTTGACCTAATGACCAATTTTAGACCCAATAAGTCAATATTTGACCAAAAAGTAAACTATGATCAAAATGATCAATCCTTGACCCAATGACCAACCCATCGACCCAATAGGTCAACTTTTGACCAAAAAGTCAACTTTGGTCAAAATGATCAATTTTTGACGCAACGACTCAACACATCGATCCAAGAGGTCAACGTTTGAAAAAAAATCAATTTTGGTCAAAATAGTCAATTTTTGACCTAATACCAATTATTAACCCAGTAAGCCAATCTCTGACCAAAAAGTCAACTTTAATGAAAATGGTCTATCCTTGACCCAATGACCAACCCATTGACACAGTAGGTCAACTTTTGACAGAAAGTCATCTTTGGTCAAAATGGTCAATTCCTGATCATATGACCACCCCGTTGACCGAATGGGTTAACTTTTGTCAAAAAATTCAATTTTGGTCAAAATAGTCAATTTTTGACCAAATGACCAATAATTGACCCAGTAAGCCAATCTCTGACCAAAAAGTCAACTTTTGTCAAAATGGTCAATCTTTGACCCAATGACAAACTCATTGACTCAATAGGTGAACTTTTGACTAAAAAGTCAACTTTAGTTAAAATAGTCAATTTCCGACCCAATGACCAACCCATTAACCCAATAGGTTATCTTTTGACCAAAAGTCAACTTTGGTCAAAATGGTTAAACCTTGACCCAATAACCAACCCATTGACCCAATATGTCAACCTTTGACCAAAAAGTCAATTTTGATCAAAACAGTCAATTATATTTATAATTTTTTTAACTTTTAAATATTTTTATAATTAAATTATATTTAAAAATAATATATTATAATTAAAATATTTAAAATAAAATAATAATACTCTATAAATTTATATATATATATATATATATAATTAGTTATTTATAATTTTGTTAACTATTAAATATTTTTATAATTAATTATATTTTAAAATAATATACTATATTTAAAATATTTAAAATAAAAAATAATATTAAATATATATATATATTTATATACACCTATTTATATATTTTTATTGATTATTTTTTTAATTATTAAATATTTTTATAATTAAATTTTATTTATATATAATATGCTATACTTAAAATATTTACAATAAAAAAATAATATTATATATATATATATTTAAACAAATATATATTTATTTATTTATAATTTATTTAACAATTAAATATCTTTATAATTAAATTATATTTATAAATAATATACTATAATTAAAATGTTTAAAATAAAAAAATAATATTACATATATATATATATATATATATATATATATATATATATATATATATATATATATATATATATTTATATATACAGATATAAATTTATTTATATATAATTTATTTAGCTATTAAATATTTTTATGATTAAATTATATTTTTAAATAATATACTATACTTAAAATATTATTACATAAATATAAATATCTATATATATATTTATATATACCTATATATATATTATATAAAAAAATACTATTAAATAAATAAATCTATATATATAAATAAATTAAATATATATATATATATATATATATATATATACATATATTTATCATTTTTTTAACTATTAAATAATTTTATACTTAAATTATATTTATTAATAATATATTATACTTAAAATATTTAAAATAAAAAAATAATGTTGATTAAATTATATATATATATATATAAATATATATTTATGTACATCTATATGTATATATTTATCTTTATAATTTTTTTAATTATTAAATATTTTTAAAATTAAATTATATTTATAAATAATATACTATACTTAAAATATTTAAATTTAAAAAATAGTATTAAAGAAATTTATATATATATATATATATAAATATATAAGTATATATATCAATATAGATATTTTTATTTATAATTTATTTAATTATTAAATATTTTTTTAATTAAATTATATTTATAAATAATGTACTATACTTAAAGTATTTAAAATAAAAAATAATATATATATATATATATATATACCTATATATATATATATATTTATAATTTATTTAATTATTAAATATTCTTATAAAAAAATAATCTTAATGAATAATATATTGTACTTAAATTATTAAAAATAAAAAAATAATATTATACAAATTTATATATATATATATATATTTATATATATAGAGATAAATATATATATTTATATATGCACATATAAATTATTTTATTTATAATTTATTTAACTATTAAAAATTCTTATAGTTAAATTATTTTTATAAATAATATAATATACTTAAAATATTAAAAATATAAATTTATTTATTTATAATTATTTTAACTATTAAATATTTTTATAATTTAATTATATATATAAATAATATACTATACTTAAAGTATTTAAAAAAATATGTTATTAAATATATATATTTATTTATTTATTTATAATTTTTTTAACTATTAAATGTTTTTATAAATAAACTATATTAAAAAATAATATATTATACTTAAAATATTTATTTATTTATCATTTTTTATTTGTTAAATAATTTAATAATTAAGTTTTATATAGTAATAATATATTATACTTAAAATATTTAAAATAAAAAAATAATATTATAAAATTATTTATATATATATAATGTAATATTTATGCACCTCTTTATATTTTTTTTAATTATAATTTTTTTAGCTATTAAATATTTGTATATTGAAATTATATTTATAAGTAATATACTATACTTAAAATATTTAAAATAAAAAAATAATATTATATATATATATATATATATATATATATATATATATATATATATATATTAGTATAAACCTATATATATTTTTATTTACAATTTATTTAATTATTAAATATTTAAAATAGTTTTTTAATCTATACTTAAAATATTTAAAAAAATAATATTAAATAAATTATATATATATATATATATATATATATATATATATATATATATATATATAAATCAATATATATTTATTTATAATTTATTTAACTATTAAATCGTTTTTATAATTATATTATATTTATAAATAATTTACTATACTCAAAATTTTAAAAATATATAAATAATATTATATAATTATTTATAATTGTTTTAACTATTAAATATTTTTATAATTAAATAATAATATAATAAAATAATAAAATAATAAAATTAACATTTAATATAAAAATAATAAAATTATATATATATATATATATATATATATATATATATATATATATAACTATATATAACTATATATATATTTTTATTTATAATTTATTTAATTATTAATTATTTTTTAAATTAAATTATATTTATAAATAATATACTATACTTAAAACATTTAAAATTAAAAAAAATATTATATATGTATATATATATATATATATATATATATATATATATATATATATATATATATATATATATATCTATATATATTTATTTATAATTAAATTAATTATTAAATATTTTTTTAATTAAATTAAATTTATAAATAATATACTATACTCAAAATTTTAAAAATAAACAAATAATATTATATAATTATTTGTAATTGTTTTAACTACTAAATATTTTTATAATTAAATTATATTTATAAATAATATACAATACTTAAAATATTTAAAATAAAAAAACAATATTATACAAATTTATATATATATTTATATGTATATATATATATATATATATATATATATATATATATATATATATATATATATTATATATACAAATATATATTTATTTATTTATAATTTTTTTAACTATTAAATATTTTTATAATTAAATCATATTTATAGAAAATATACTATACTTAAAATAGTTAAAATAAAAAAATAATATTAAATAAATTTATATATAGATATATATATTTATTTATTTATATATACCTATATATATTTATAATTTATTTAATTATTAAATATTTTTATAATTAAATTATATTTATAAATAATATACTATACTTAAAATACTCAAAGTAAAAAAATAGGATTATATAAAATTATATAAATATAAATAAATATATAGATTTATATATACATATATATATATATTTATTTATAATTTTTTTAACTATTCAATTTTTTTATATTTAATTTATATTTAAAAATAATATACTTTACTTAAAATATTTAAAATAAAAAGCAATATTATATATATATATATATATATATATATATATATATATATATATATATATATATATATATATATATATATATATATATATATATTTATATATAACTATATATATATTTATTTACAATTTTGTTTAACAATTAAACATTTTTATAATTAAATTATATTTATAAATAATATAATTTACTTAAAATACTTTAAATAAAAAATAATATATTATATAAATTTATATATATATATATATATATATATATACATATATATTTATTTATTTAATATTTTTTAGCTATAAAATATTTTTAAAATTAAATTATATTTATTTATAATACTTTATACTTAAAATATTTAAAATAAAAAAATAATATAAATTACATTTTTATATAAATATATATATAAGTATATAGTCACATATACATATATATATATATATATATATATTTATTTTTAATTTATTTAACTATTAAATATTTTTATAATTAAATTATATTTATAAGTAATATTCTATACTTAAAATATTTAAAATAAAAAATTAATATTGTGTAAATCTATATATAGATTTTATATATATATATATATATATATATATATATATATATATATATATATATATATATATATATATATATATATATATATATATATATATATATATATATATTATTTATGTATGCCGATATATATATTTTTATTTATAATTTACTTAATCGTTAAATATTTTTATAATTAAATTATATTTATAGATAATATACTATTCCTAAAATATTTAAAATAAAAAAATAATCTTAAATAAAATTAAATAAGTATATATCTTTATATATACTTATATATATATATATATATATATATATATATATATATATATATATATATATATATATATATATATTTATTTATAATTTATTTAACTATTAAATATTTTTATAATTAAATTATATTTATAAATAATAAACTATACTTAAAACATTTAAAATAAAAAAATAATATTGTATAAATTTATATATATTTATTTATTTATAAATATATACATATTTATATTTTTTTATTTATAATTTTTTAACTATTAAATATTTTTATAATTAAAGTATATTTAAAAATAATATACTCTACATAAAATATTTAAAGTAAAAAAATAATATTATATATATATATTAATTTATATATTTTTATATACCTTTATATAATTTTATTTATAATTTACTTAACTATTAAATAATTTTATAGTTAAATTATATTTATAAATAATAAACTATACTTAAAACATTTAAAATAAAAAAT
>JAKZJZ010001390.1:0-28408 GCA_022702705.1 Papilionanthe hookeriana x Papilionanthe teres
GAGAAGTGTGGCTTCAATCTGAGGGTTGTGTCACCTTCGATTGGGTCCAAGCAAGCTCCATATGAAGTCCCTTGGCCTGGTGAATTGTCTAAGTATGATTTCGACCACATCCGATTACAAAGCTTGGAGTCTGGAACAGATGGGTGGCCTGGAGAGGGGGCTTTCACTGAGGAACTCCTTCTCTTGGTCTTGTGCAGGTGTGGGTGAGTTTAATTTGACCTTGGTGGAGGATTTGGGAGTGTCCTATTCTGGCCTGAGAATTGAGCTCCAAAATTGAGCTTAATTAATGGGGATTAGGGCAAGAGAACGGTGGGGATCAAATTCTCTAAGTGTGGGGAAGAGTCTGGAGTGATTTTGGCAGAGTTTCCTTAAGGTTGGTTCAGCACCTCTCATGGCTGAGAGGAGGTGGGGTTTAAATAGGAGAGGCTGGAGGGCCTCCGAGGGGGGTTTAAGGCTTAAGTTCAGCTGCTCCATGCAAGAGAAGAACAGCCATGCTATCCAATTGGGCTGGGACACTTCAGCAAGGGGGAATTTCAATGTTGGCTCACATGTGAGCTTTCGGCCATGGTGTTTTCCGGCGGCCTGGTGGCTGGCCGGCCGGGCATGGGTCACCCTCGGGTTCGGAGTGGGTCGGGGCTTGGTGTTTGTGAAGTCAATTGGTGGGCTGCCATGTGTAAAGGGTTTGAATCAAAGTGGAATGGGGTAAGGGTGTATTTTGGCTCAAATTTGGTCAAATGCATGGATTGGGCTAGGTGCACCTTCCCATGGCTAGTTTGGGCTGAAGATAAAGTGGTTTAGGTTAGCTTAATTAGTGGGGAAGGGTCACCATCCAAGTACAATTAAGTTTAAGCAAGGTTTAGTGGAGTCATGGAAGTGGCTAGTCCCCTTAAGGGAATATGGAAAGGGCCTCCTCCTCTTCCCATCTTGGGTATGGTGAGGTGGAAAGTAGATCCCATGGCTCTCATGTGGCTCATGCATGGCTTCATGGCACATCTTTGGCTTGGGAAAAGTTTAGTCAACTTTCATGAGGAAGGGTGTTGGAATTTTTGATGGATTTAAGGAGAATTGTCATAAGGCTTGATTTGGATTTATTTGGTGATAGATTTTAGAACATAGGAAGTGTTTTAAATCAAAGGGATGATGAGAGAAATTTCTTGTGGGCTTTGTCATGGACTTTGGGCTTTTGAATTTGTCTTGGATGGGCTTTTTAGAAAGGTTTAAGAAAGTGGGCTTTGGGATTTATGGATGGGAATTTTTGTAAAAGTTTGGGCCCTATTGGGTTTGCTTTAGGGATGTGTCATGAGTAATTTGAAATAAATTTGAGGTGGTTTGGGCTTGAATTGGGTTGGATTTGGGTTCATTTGGTACATGGGCCAATGTAGGTCAAATTGGGCTAATTTGGGCCAATGTTGGGCTAGGGTTGAAATTGATGTAAAATTAATGTTGGGAAATGTTCATGGGAGTGTTTCAAAGAGGTTTCAACTTTGGTTAGGTTTGGATTTTGGGGTTTGGGCCTATTTGGGGTTAGGTTTGGGTTTAGGTCAAAGTTGGGCTTTTTGGTTTTGGGTTGAATTTGAGTGGGGTTTGGGTCCAAATCTTGGGCAAATTATGTTAGTGTTTTGTTTGTGGGGATGTTAGGGAAGGTTTAGATAAGGTTTGGGGTCAATTGGAGTTGAATTGGGTTAGTTTGGGCTAAGTTTGGGTCATGGGTCCAAATTGGGCTTTAAGGTCAAAAGTGAAATTGGATTCAAATGCCAATCAAATTGGGCTTGGATTTGGTCTAGATTGGTGTTGGGGATGTTGAATTGAAGTTTAGAATTGAATTGGACCAGAATTTGGGTCAATTGGGTAGGTTTGGTTTGACATTGGGTTCACTTTGGGTTAAAATGGGTCAAATTAGGGATTTTGACAAAAGTGGGGTAAATTGACAAAATTGGCTATGGTGTAGTTGGACAAGATGAAATTTGGAATATTTGGGATTTTTTGGAATTTTATGGGAATTTTCTGAATTTTTTGGATTTTTGGGTCAAGAGGGGCATTTTGGTAATTTAGAGGGTATTGGGGGTATTTTTGAAATTTTTGGTATATTTGGCTATGGATTATCAATTTGAGTGATGTGGGAATGTTTGTGATTGGTTTTGAGTAATTTTGGGTGATTTGGAGATTTTTTGGAAAATTTGGGTAATTTCAAGGGTTTTGGCTAGGCTAGGCGGGTCTGGGGTCCAGGGGGTCAAAAATTGAAAATTTGGAAAATTTAAGATTGGGTAAATGTAAGTGGAATGAAATCATTTTGATTGAGTCATGAAGCCATGTTAAGCCTATATGAGCCATAAAGGGACTCATTTGAGGCATTCACTATGTTGTTCCTAACCCTCTTAGCCAAGGACTTAGGGGTTAAGGACCATCCATGTGAATCACCTTCATGAGTCAGGAGGTCAAGTTGGGTATGGGTGTGGTTTTAGGAGGTGTGTGAAAGTGTAGTGTATAAGTGTAGTGAGTGTGTAAGTCAGCCCTCACCAGACCAGGCCACCCAGGGCAGTCCTAAGGCCAAAGAGTCCTATAGGAACTCATCCTTTAAACTTCTACATTTGATTTCAACCCTCTAGGTGATTAGGGGTCTACAATCAAGTTTGTGGAGTTTGCAGGGAGTTAAGAAGTGGTTTGAATTTCTAAGTGGTGGGTCCCAATTCTAATCCTCTAGGATAGTCAAAGGAAAAGCCTAAGGCTAGATCCTAAGTACTAAAAAAAGAAGAGAAGACCTCATCAAAAATGAGGTCAACAAATGGACCCTCAATAGGTGTGGTGTGCTAACCAAGCACACCGCGCGTATTGGTGTTGACCGAAAAGATCAACAAAACCAACACGGATGTCCAAGTGACAAACTTAGGACAAAGTAGAAGAATTTCCGCCAGGGAGTGTCAAGTATATCTCTGAGACTGGAGATTCTTGAACTCTCGCTGGGGAAAGGAAAAGGAGGTGAATCCCAAATCACATGATCAGGGGGAATTTCGATTTAGATTTCGTTTTGTTTCAGTTTAAGTTTTGATGTGTGAGCTCAGATTTTAGTTTGAGTTTCAATTTAGATTGAAGTTTTGCTAAGATTAATTTGAAGGGATTTGAACTTGAAATGAAAATTGGAATTTTGTGGTTTTAGATGTAACATCTTCAACCTCAAAAAAAAAAATTGAATTGATTGGATTGAACCATTACAATGAGGAAAAAACTCAGAGCAATGCGGTATTGGATGTAAAATCCTTGACCTCAACAACTTGATTTGGTGTGTTTCATTGCAATAGGGAAAGAACCTAAAGCAATGCGGTATCGGATGTAAAATCCTCAACCCCAAGAATTTGATTTTGATGTATTTCTTTGCCATAGGGAAGGAACCTAAAGCAATGCAGTATCGGATGTAAAATCCTCAACCCCAAGAATTTGATTTTGAGGCATTTCATTGCGATAGGGAAAGAACCTAAAGCAATGCAGTATCGGATGTAAAATCCTCAACCCCAAGAATTTGATTTTGATGTATTTCATTGCGATAGGGAAAGAACCTAAAGCAATGCAGTATCGGATGTAAAATCCTCAACCCCAAGAATTTGATTTTGATGTATTTCATTGCGATAGGGAAAGAACCTAAAGCAATGCAGTATCGGATGTAAAATCCTCAACCCCAAGAATTTGATTTTGATGTATTTCATTGCGATAGGGAAAGAACCTAAAGCAATGCAGTATCGGATGTAAAATCCTCAACCCCAAAAGTTTGATTTTGATGTATTTCATTGCGATAGGGAAAGAACCTAAAGTAATGCAGTATCGGATGTAAAATCCTCAACCCCAAGAATTTGATTTTTGATGTATTTCATTGCGATAGGAAAGAACCTAAAGCGATGCAAGTATCGGATGTAAAATCCTCAACCCCAAGAATTTGATTTTGATGTATTTCATTGCGATAGGGAAAGAACCTAAAGCAATGCAGTATCGGATGTAAAATCCTCAACCCCAAAAGTTTGATTTTTGATGTATTTCATTGCGATAGGGAAAGAACCTAAAGTAATGCAGTATCGGATCTAAAATCCTCAACCCCAAGAATTTGATTTTTGATGTATTTCATTGCGATAGGGAAAGAACCTAAAGCAATGCAGTATCGGATGTAAAATCCTCAACCCCAAGAATTTGATTTTGATGTATTTCATTGCGATAAGGAAAGAACCTAAAGCAATGCAGTATCGGATGTAAAATCCTCAACCCCAAAAGTTTGATTTTGAATGGTAATTGATTTTGCAAAGATTTGTAGTGTTGATTTGAAAAGTGTAGAATTTTGATGTTTCGAGAATTTCATGAAAGTTGTAAAAGATTTTTGTGGAAAGAAACAGATTAGGAGGGAATATGTAGATGCTACGAATCCCATTCAAAAGAGTTGATCGAAAGTTGCTAGTTTGGATTGGATACAATTCCTCGCCACTAGATCCGAATCGAAAACCTAGTAGCTCCGTGTCAATGGAATCGACCGCTTCCATCCCTGACAAGGGAGAGAGTAGGACGGATTGGATTTCAGATTTGGAAGGTTGAATTTGAATTTGATTGAGATTTGATTTGAGATCTGGAAGGTTGAATTTGAATTTGATTGAGATTTGATTTAAAATCTGGAAGGTTGAATTTTAATTTGATTGAGATTTGATTTAAAATCGGAAGGTTGAATTTGAATTTGATTGAGATTTGATTTAAAATTTCGTTCATTTTGTTTGTCCTTTAACGATTCAAATTTATTTTATCGTTCATTTAATGTTCATGTGAATTTGGCGTTCATCATTTTTTTTTAGATTTTTAAGGAAAGTTTTCTTTTATTCTTTTTGTTTCTTTTCTGTTCTTTGTTCGAAGTTCATTTAACTTTAATGGCGTTTCCCGATCAACTTGCACAAAAGAGGTGAAGGCCAAAAATGTGACATGGTCACTTTCATTCCAATCATGTTGAAGATACATCATACAACTCGATCCGGAATACATCTCATACAATCCATGTAGACTCAAAACGGACTATGTATGATCTTTGTCGATCCATCCAAAAAGGCATCTGTCAAAAATCCATGCCTGAATAGTGAGGTACATGGTCAATAACATCACCTTCCAAGCCATCCTTGGCAAGAATGTCGTATGGATGTACGTTGGAGGTGTGATATTTTCCATGTGACTCACAGCTCGTAAGGCCGGAGGCTCTCTAGCTCTGGGTCTGGCTGGAAGTGGTAAGGTGCTTTCCTGTCATCCATCCTTCTGAAAGCAACTGAGATCCGCTTCATTGGTACTCCCGGTATGCAATGTTTAGCGACATCTGCTCCGTTGCCCTTTAGTATCATGACGGAACCTACCGGTAATGGTATCTTTACTCGCCCTCGGAACTCACCTGGGCCTGCTATCCGGAGGTCAGATCCGAACATGATATTACACTTGTTCGTAAAAGAAACCGTGCGTAAAGGTCCGACAAAGTCGTGGTGATCTATGTGCGGGGGTAGGCGGTCACCCTTTTTGTAAATGTTAATGATGCAACCTGTTGGGTATGCAATCTGCTGGCGAGTACCCTCCACGTTATCATTCTCTTTACCATCCTTTTGATGACTAATGGCATTGGATCTACCTTGCCATGACGGAGTATCCCCGTGGGTTTCCCTTCCTGTCTTCTCGCGAAGTTGTAGCAGCATCCACATTGTATTATAATTCTCCCTTTCCCTGGCATCCATCTCCGGGGTTCCGAGTAAGTGTTTTCTCTTAGGCGGCCTGCTCGACCCATCCTTTTCAAATCCCGGATGTAGTCCACGATTTGTTGTTGTTCATATTCTGAGAACACGTCTGTATGTAGCTCGAGGCCTTCTAGTATATTGATCCTCCTGCCTCCGATTCTCTCGAAGTATTCAAAAGTTTGCTTCTCGACATTCCGCATTCTTTCTAGCTCGTATTCCGGAATAATCCGCAAATGGCGAGGCCCGGTGACGTCATCGTGGGATATATGGCTCAATCCCTTCGCATTCTCTCCTGCATACCTCGGCTCCTCGGGGATGGTCTCCGTAGGGACATCCTCCGGGGTTGCTTCTGCAACAAGGTCATGCATTACTGATGGCTTTATCTGGTGGCGTGGTAGCCTTCCTTCTTCTGATCTTTTTGAGATTTCCCTGGTCTCTTCTGTTATCCTCGGAGCTATCCTCCTTTCTTTAGGTTCCTGGCGAACCGGTATCCTTGAAGTATATGCACTGGTAGTAGCGACCGCCTCGTCGCGATGGTCCGCTGCTAGTTTAGTTAACATCTTGCGGATACGGCGATTTTTATTTCTTCGCTGAGTTGCTGTGAAAGTAGCTCTTCGTACTTCCTGAATCTCTGTGGGCGCGGTGCTGACAAGCCTGCCTTCTGCTATAGTGACTACAAACTTGATTCTCTTGCCCTCCTCAGTGTTTGTTTTCCTTTTCTTGCTGCTGGGTTGGTGGCTTGGGCCACCCACTTTCATTATCGCCCGATCGGGCGGCTCCTCTCGGTCAACCGGGACCCGGTCACCTTCCTCGTATTGCGAGCCTGCCGGTGCGAAGTCCGAGTCAATCGCTATTATCGCTCCATCTTTCACCCTCTTTTCGTCGAGTGCAAGGCTTACGCCATTTCTAAAGTTCAGGACCAACCGCCCGTTCTACATTTCCTCGCGAAAAGACAAGGAAAAGGATCGGGGCCGTACTAAGAACAAGAACATTAAGAAAATGTTTATTAGAGACAGAGTTTTCTTTTTTTCTTTTTTTTTTCTTTTTTTTTCATTCCTTTTGTATTTTTAAATTCAACAGGAATGAAGTGGGAAAAGATCGGGAAAAAGATTTTGATTTGGAAGAGAGAACAAGGAAAACTTTATTATCATGATTTTATTTATTTTAGCACATTTTTTATTATTTTTGGGTTCGGACCCGATCATAAGTAATTACTTCACCCGTGCTTCTAGGGATGAAAAATCCATTCCTTCGAAACATCAGGTAGCGTAATACTTCTTCAAGTATTGTCTGTTGATCGGAAGCATATGTCGTTCTCCTTGGCAATTCACTAGCTGGTAGGAGCCTCCGGAGTAGACTGCCTCAACCACAAACGGCCCTTCCCTAGTGGGTTTAAATTTTCCTCCTATCTTACGGTGTGCAAGGATATGTCTCTTGAGAACGAGAACTAAGTCACCAACTTTCAAGGTTCTCGGGCGGACCCGCTCCGTCATGGGCTTCGAACCATCTTAGCTTGGTATAGTTCTAAATTCGTCTGCGCTGCAAGTCTTTTCCCTTACGAGCTTTCCAATTCCTCTAATCGTAATTTGACATTCTCTTCTGTCGTTATTTTGCTTGCAACTGCAATTCTGAGTGAAGGAAGTTGAACCTCTAAGGGTAACACTACCTCGGACCCATACACTAGAGCGTAAGGTGTAGCTTCAGTAGGAGTTCTGAAGGTTGTCCGGTAGGCCCATAAGGCTTCTAATAACTTCTCGTGCCAATTTCTCTTATTATCGTCCAAAGTTTTCTTTAAAATTTGAACGAGAGTTTTATTAAAAGCCTTAGCCGAGCCGTTTGCTCTTGGGTAGTAAATTGTTGAATACCGCCAGTAAATTCCGTGTCTCCTGACAAAATTGTTGATTTACGTGCTTCTGAATGCTGACCCATTATCTGAGATGATCTTGCGCGGCACTCCGAAACGGTAAACAACTTGGTTCTTGAAAAACTGTAGCACGTGGTGTGCTTTCACTTCTCTGAGTGGAACTGCCTCTACCCACTTGGAAAAGTAATATGTAGCCGCAAGAATGAAGCGATGTCCTTTTGAAGATGGTGGTTCTATTGGACCCACTATATCTGTGCCCCAACATTCAAATGGCCACGACGCAATTGTCGGATGTAGCACATTTGGAGGTTGGTGTAGAACCACTCCGTGCACTTGGCATTGGTGACGACTCTCGTCGATTTTCATGCGATCGGTCATCATCGAGGGCCAGTAGTACCCTAGTCTTTTAATTTTCATTTTCATCTTCGGACCCGACTGGTGAGCGCCACAAAGTCCCGAATGCACCTCTTTAACAATTTCAAGGGCCTCGGACCCGCTTAGGCACCTTAGCCACATTTGATCGAAAGACCTTCTGTATAACGTGTTATTTATTAATGCGTAGGACAGAGTTCTTTTCTTGATCTGATGGGCTAACGACCTATCGTCTGGTAGTTTTCCTGTTTGCAGGTAGTCTATTAATGGTTGTCGCCAATCTTCTGTGTTTTCTCGTCACTATTGCAACTGATTCTTCTTCTTTTTCTGATTTGTGTATTGTGTCTATGTCGATCTGTGATAGGACTCGACGTCCGTGAACTGACACTTCCAATGATTCATCTTGCAAGCAGGCAAATTCTTTTGCGAGGCGGGCTAACGCATCTACTAAAGCGTTTTCTTTTCTGGGAATTTTGTAGATCGTCACATTCGGAATCTGTTCCAACAACTGTATGGCATACTGGAAGTATTGCTCGACTCTTGGGTTTAAAATTCTGTACCGTCCGGCGATCTGTTGAATGATTAACTGCGAATCCCCGTAGATGTTGATGTTTGTTATCCCCATTTGAATAGTTAATTCCAGTCCTGTTACGAGAGCTTCGTATTCTGCTTCGTTGTTTGTACACGGCTCTATTAAGTGGTAGGAGTATCTTAACATCCCCCGCTCCGGTGTTATAAAGATTAGTCCGATTCTCGCCTGACCGGCACTATCACTTGCGATTCTTCGTCTTTGTGTGCTCGAAGATGCTCCATCGAAATATAATTCCCAACGTCGATCATCGTGGTCTTCTAGGCTCATTATTTGTTCATCCGGCAAGTCGTCATCGAGAGGAGATTCCGCCGCAAAGGGTGTGCTGCGAGGAAGTCTGCTAGGACTTGTCCCTTTACGGACGAAGAGGCACGAAAGTTATATCGAATTGCAATAATATCATCGACCACCCAGCAAGTCCGCGTAAAGCGTTGGACGGGTCATCAAGTATTGCAATGGATTAAATTTCGAGATCGAGTTGACCTTATGAGAAAGCATGTAGTGCCCGAGCTTTCGAGCGGCGAAGATCGAGGCCAAACAGAGTGCTTTTCAATTGTGGGGTACTTTACTTCCATCGGAAGTAAACGACGACTTAGGTAGTAAAGAGCATTTTCTTTACCCTCATCATCGACACTCGGCTAACAGTGGCTCCGAGAGAGTCATCTAAAGCCGCGGTATAAAGTATCAACCGGCCTACTCCGAGATCTGGGTCGCTAAGACAGGAGGTGTCATTAAATATTGTTTAATGTCCTCGAAGGCCCTCTCGGCATTTCTCTTCCCAAATAAATTTGGCGTCCTTTTTAACTAATGCCGAGAAAGGCCGACACCTACCCGACAAGTTCGAGATAAAGCGTCGAAGATATGCCAACTTCCTTGAAAAGATCGTAGTTGTTTTAAGGTTCCGGGAGGTGGCATTTCTAAGATAGCTTTTAATCTTTTCCGGGTCGATTTCAATTCCACGATGTCGGACAACGAATCCTAAGAATTTCCCGAGGTGACGCCGAAGGCGCATTTTAAGGGATTCATCTTAAGGTTAAATTGTCTTAATCGTTCGAAAACAATTCTCAAATCATACAGGTGGTTTTCCTTTACTTTGCTTTTGATGACCACATCATCCACGTAGCACTCGACTTGATTGTGGATGAGATCATCAAAAATTCTTGTCATCGCTCTCGGTAGGTTGCTCCTGCGTTCTTCGATCCGAATGGCATCACCGTGTAGCAATATACTCCGATCGGCGTTCGAATGCTGTAAGTTTTTCATCTTCTCGGAGCCATTTTTATCCGGTTGTATCCCGAAGATCCATCCATGAATGAGAATATTTCATGTGTTGAAGCAATGTCGATCATTAATTTCGGGATCGGTAGAGGGAATTCATCTTTTGGACATGCCTTGTTTAAATCTCTCGAAATCCACACAAATTCCGATCCGACCATTCTTCTTCCCGACCGGTACCACATTGGCTAACCAAGTCGGGTATTGTTCTTCACGGACAAATTTAGCGTCTATTAGCTTTTTAACTTCAAGTATGACTTGTTGTTCGATTTCTGGACGCATTCTTCGGAACCTTGTCCGACCGGAACGAAGTAGGATCCACTCCTAGCTTATGGACCGCGACCTCCGGAGCTAATCCCGGCATCTCATCGTAGCTCCAAGCAAAACAATCTTTAAATTCCATTAATAACTTGATTATTTCTTCGAGTCTTCTTTATCGAGTAAGGAGCTAACAAAGGTAGGTCTAGGCTCTTCGCTAGTACCTAAGTTAACTTCCGTTAACTCATCTATTAGTAGATTTGATCTCTTCTTCGAACTCGGTGGAGCGTTTCCAATTTGTAAATCTTCAAGTTCTTCTCGTAGCTTCCATGCAGCTTTCATTAGACTCGCAAGTGACAACCAAGCAAAATTCAGCATCGTCAACCGATCCTACCGTGCCGAATCCGAGACCATGCCTTGAATCGGGTGGACGACCGGAGTTATTCCATAATTTTTCAAAATGTTGTGATTGACCTTTTGTCCATTGTCGAGGTAAGAAACCACGCCGAATTAAATTTTGAACACAGGAGAGTACCACTCAAAAGGTAATTCCATTAATTCGATGAAGTAGCATCTTCAAATTGTACATTATTTTCGCTTTGGAGGAAGGAGCACCACGGTAGAATTTGATGGGCTTTGCACCGCCGCTACGTACCTCTTTGACCACCATACCCTCGATCTTATTAGAATGGATCGGGGTCGGGGTCATAGTATGTACATAGTGGTTAATCTTCTCGTACATCGATTTATATTCCTCGTTCTTTTCATCTTCGAGAGAGATCCCGAATTGCGGCTTCTTCCGACTTATTGTCGCCGCTTCTTGCTTGATTTCTTTTTCTTCTTCGAACTCGTCTTCCCAATCAACATTGATGGCCGGTTTCCTCTGTCCAATCGTCCTAACGTCTCCGCCACGACCTCGTCCCCGGCCTCGACCTCGGATGCGAGTTGTGGAGAAACCTTCACCATCTCGCCGTAAGGGAGCGGTGAGTGACCGTTGAACTAGAACTTCGGGTTCTTCGTCGTCCCGAACTTCCTTTGCTTCATTTGTTATGGTATCTCCTGAGAAGATTGTTTTCTTCGGAGGTGCGTAATAAGCCGCATCTTCATGGATTCCAATTTCATGTACGGAGAATGGTTGTAAGTCACCTTTGATGCATTGTTCCCCTCCATCGTAGTATTCGATGCACCGATGTAGAGATGATGGTACCATCCGGTTTTCATGTATCCATGGTCGGCCCAAGTAGAGCGTTGAATGACGTTTCGAATCAATTATGTGAAATTTCGCGGTTGTCTTTGCTAAGTCACCGGTCTTCATTAGCAGTGTTATTGATCCGAGGGCTCTTTCTCCTTTCTGGTTGAATCCTCTTAATAACATTTTGTCCGCTTCGAGCTCGCGAGCATCAATTTCCAAGTATGCTAGCGTTCGAAGATTCATTATATTGATTGATGCTCCCGGATCCACCAATACTTCGGAGAGTGTAAACTTCCCAATTGTAACTCGAAATGTACAACGGTCGGTTGTGGTCTCGTTGTCCCAAGTAGTAGGTCATTGTCCGTGAAGGTAACACTTCGTCGTTCCTTTAACGAGCAAACCTCATCTAAGGAATCTCCGGTCATTCGAGCTAAGCAAATTTCTGGATCAAGTAAGGCCTCGATCGGAGCTTCTCTCATCTCCTTTCGATAAGATGAGAGTGTCGTAGATGCTCGGCCTGGTCGGTAGTTTCCTAAGATGGGCTAGCACGTTGTAGTCCACTTTATTTTCATGTGTCTCGATTTCTTCCCGAATGGGTATTTCTTCTCGCCGGGTTGGTTCTTCCCGAACAACCACTCGCTTTCCTTCGTCCTTCGGACCCATTCTCGGAGGTAAAACTCTTCCACTTCTTAAGTTGACTTCGTGATTTCTTCTAAATCTAGTATTGAGTTTGCTGGTGTCTCCTTCTGAGTCGGAATGACAGTTTCTTCTCGATTAGCTTCGGAGTCTGAAGGCTCTAACTCTATTGCGACTGGGGCTCCTCGAAACTCGCAAATAGATTCGTTGCTTGTTGAACTCTCGTAGCCTCCTTGGTGGATGTCTTCTTTGTCATTGTGATCGTCGAGATTGTGTATGATTTGAGAATTGTTATTTGTATCGAATCGACGTCCGGATTAGGTTGGTTGTCGCTAGTTACGTAATCGTTAGAAACAATCAAAACGTAGCCAACGCCATAACCCTTATCATTATAAGATCCCACCGGAGTGAGCAAATAATCATACGTAGTCGAGGTTCGAGGGATTCCTCCCCCGAAATAGAAACAACTATCCTAGGATAAGCAGCCCCTAGTCTAGCCTCAGGAGCCTCGGTCTTTTCTTCTTCATCAATTTTCTTCTTTTCTTCAATCGTCTCTTGTTGAGGTGGTTCTTCTATCGCAAGTGATAGTGCCGACTTGACAGGTTTCGAACTCTGAATTGAGGCTCGCACCGAAGTGGTTTGGATGCGATCCAAAATCTTCTTCGAAGACTTTGTCCAAGCGGTAGTCCATCCATCATCTATCGCATAGGGATCTATCGGAACAATGAGATCCGTAGAGATAACATTGACAGAACCTCCTTTCTGGGGTTCCTTCATGTATTCCTTCGGGATCGTTATGTTCCCTTTTCGAAGATTGTCGTTGAGCCAACTTTTGAAGGTAATACAATCTTCTATCTTGTGTCCAAGCATCCGGTGGTAAGGGCAAAAGTCGGGATCACCTTTCTTGTCGACTTCTTCTGGTTTCTTAGGCTCGCGCAGTTGGAAATCTGGAGTCTTCATCGGATCGCGGAACATTTTCAGCATCGCCTCATTCTTGAACGGATACTCCTCGCTCGAAGCTCCCTTAACGTACGTTGTGGACGAGGCGGTTGTTCATACTCGTTGAGATGACCGATAGCCGGGTCGGGGTTGCCGGTAATTCTCGTTGCGAATTTGTCGCGGCCGTTCTGACGGTATTTGTATTGGCTAGTTGCCTTTATCGACTGCTGCGACGATCCCGGACTTCTTTTCAAAAGTTTTCACCGGCTTCTGTTTGTCTGTTTTGTCGGTGAAACTTAATTGCTTCGCCTCCTCTTGCAAGCTTCCGGCCTTGCTTAACAACTTCTCGAAAGTCTTAATAGTAAATCCCTTGAGGAGAAGTGCTATCGGGCCATGAATGCTCTTAAGTAAAATGCCGATCGCATGCCGTTCTTGTAGTTGTGGCTCACACTTCATACTTAGATTCCTCCATCGAAGTATGTAGTCCACCAAAGTTTCGTTCGGCTTCTGCTTCTCTACCACTAAATCACCTATAGTGATGTGGTGCTGAGCTCCAGCAAATCGCTTGATGAAGAGGTTCTCTAATTCTGAAAATGTCTTCACCGAACCGTTCGGTAATTCCGCATACCAATCAAAGGCGATCCTCGACGTGCCGCCGACAAATTGTCGGAAGAGTAAAGCATCACTTCCACCGCATTGCAACAACCGGCACGAAAATGTGCAACATGCCGTCGAGGGTTTTCGGTTCCATCAAAGGTCTCGAACGCAGGTGGTACGAAGCCTTTCTGGATATTGGACAGCGTCGAATTCTTCGGGGTAAGGTCTACCCGTCCGAATGGATGTCCCGCTCTTTGATTGTGCCAAGGCTTCTCGCACCTGCTGTTCCACCATGCTCTTGATATCCTTCTCCCGAATCATGCTTTGTATTGCATCCTTTTAATCGATCATCCCCGTCGACGGATGTAATCTCCTTTCCTCCGTCTACAATGTGAATAACTTCGGGGGTGTTTCTCTTTGGGGTTGAACCTGACTCTGGAGAGTGGCTAGGGCTGCAGCCATCTCTTCTATCCTCTTTGCCATTTGGGAGATCGTATCATCTTTCTCTTGAAGTTGTATCCTCATCACTTCCGGCTCCTCTCTTTCTGCGGCTGCAGGAACACCTTGTGAAGCTGACGAAGCTCGTGTTTCAACCATGTTAATTTCTGCATATTCATCATCCATGAACTCTGACGAGTCGACTTCATCTCCGAAATTTTCTTCTCTTTCTCTTGCTAATCGTCGAATATCAGTTCTTAGCTTTTCCATAGCATCTTCTAGTGGTCTTTTCTGTACATCCTTGCAGTTGTCATGCGATAGCTGTCGGGTTTCCTTCTCATGAGTCCCCTTCATTGCGGTAGCGCTTTCTTCGGACTCAAGTCTCCTGACGAGACTTTCCTTCTCATGTTGTTGTTTTAATCTTAATTGTCCGGTAGTGGGACGCCATACCATCCTTCTAGCAGCAGAAGGTCTAGGACCGGATGGTCTGTCAGCCAAATGCTGGAAGGTGGTATCCTCCCTAATTTGTAGTCCTGAAACAACGACAGGTGGACTAGCTTTCATTCTCTTATTCGGCTTTTCCGCAGCGATAACAGGTTCTACTCGCGGCCCAAGACGGGATTTGGCCGGCACCCGCCCTATCCTTCTTAAAATCTCTGATACAGGGCATTTTTCTTTCTTTGCTAACTTCTCTATCAGGGTCCGCAGTCGAGCAAATGGCGTAATTCTAGCCCTTTTCTTACGGCCGTCGTTGTAATATGCGGGCCGAGGCAATGCGGAAGCAATCTTGCGGACATTTTCCTCGTCCTTCGCGGCGGAGAGGGGATGGAACCTACTTCCTCCCAAAAGTGGTATGTATTCGAGCAAGCGGTGTATACTCGGGCAGCTTCTGGGATTTCCTCCAGAAAGCAACTTCAACAGCTCTCCGGCTTCTCTAGCAATCCTTCTACTTCTGTTCCTCCTACGAGTCCGTGTCGATGGTGGAATTCTCGAGCCGGACCCGATCTCGAAAATCGAAGGTCTCACAAGAAGATCCGTACCCTCCACAGGTTCATCACGAGCTTCGAATTTCCTTACCCTTTAGTTCGGCGTAAGCCGGGTAGGTGCGAGACAACTAGACCGGTGGGAGTAGCAACAACAGTCCTTCCGCGAACAACGATCTCTCTCGACTGGAATCTTTTGCGGAGGAGGGAATTCATGAGTTGACTTGAGGTTAAACTCAATCAACGACTTATCGCTTCCGGTACTTTGCTTGTGAGTGAAAAGAGAGTGGCGTCGGGGATTTTGATGTTGGTGTCCCCGAATCCTTGTCCGAATCGAATGATTCCATTATTAGGCAGCTGTCCTTGAAAACGACTGTGTCCAATCCGTTGACGAAGGAGAAGATCGGCTTTGGGGCTTCCATTTCGCAGGCGCATTCCAAGTGTTAGTCCCCGAATCGTGCTTCCTCTTGTCGTAAAACTTATGACGAAAAAGAAAGAGTCCGAACACATTTCCGTTTATCTTAATGTATTTGTGGTTTTAAAAGAAAATTTATTTAGATAATTGTTTTTCTAAAAGATTTGTTCGTTAGGACGGAGAATTATTAAAAGAAGGAGAGTTGTAGGAAGGGTAAAGGAATTGATTAGGAACTGGAAAAGGAAGAGAAAGTCTTGTAGAAACTTCTCGACCCGCAAGACCGCTCCTAAACTAATACCTATTGGGGTCCACCCCACCTCGAAATGAGGCAAAAGGATCTCGGAACCTCTCTCGTTTAAGGTGTCTAAACAGCGGCTCCTAAATCCGAGAGGATGTTGGCTATACTTGTTCAAGGTAGAAATGAACATCGTATTCCAACGGAAAGAAGGGTAGTTTGATCCACTAGTGGACATGGATACACTACCGATTTTTGAAAGCGTAACTATTCGATTAAAAATGAGAGAGGAATTTTCCCAACGTGAGTCGCCGAAGTTGTTTCGCATATTTTTAGGTTGAGTGTTGTATTTTGAAAAGTGGGTCGCCTACGAAATTGTCGGCGAATTTTATTTTTAAATTTAATTTAAATATAATAATTTGAAAAATAGTATTTGATTTTGAAAATAATTTTAAATTTAA
The DNA here is from genome assembly GCA_022702705.1 of Papilionanthe hookeriana x Papilionanthe teres. Lineage (NCBI taxonomy): Eukaryota > Viridiplantae > Streptophyta > Magnoliopsida > Asparagales > Orchidaceae > Papilionanthe > Papilionanthe hookeriana x Papilionanthe teres. The sequence goes on from JAKZJZ010001390.1 coordinate 15,987, forward strand.
AATTTTAAGATATGAAATCAAACTGATCTCACATCCCGAATAGTTTATATAAACGAGCACCGCACCACAAACCGCGTATCTATTCCGAAGAATAGGCACACTGTTTGATGGTGGGGCTCGATTAAATAAACTAGAAGGTTTGTGACATCCGTTTGGTCTGCGAAACCATTTTATTTGCCGACAAGTTCCCCTGCTTAATATGAAAGCATTAAACAGGGTTTATATTACCTCAGGTTCTTAAAATTCCCTATAAGGGCAAGCCCCTATAGTTAATAACATCTTAAGTGACGGGAATCACCTAAGAAAACTCTCGATAATAATCAGTAGTTTCGCTCTCAAGAATTTCAAAGTTTAAGTTTTCAAGGGATTGAATTTTGGAATTTCAATAGGGAATGGATCAAATTTGGAACATTTTATTTTGGGAATTCAAAGGAAGAAAGGTAGAAGAAATCACAGATTCGAAGCGAACTTCGGTAATTTCCCGACTATCCTATTGTTTGGCTTGAATTTAGGAAGACCCTAATGTTTATTTAATGTTTTGATCTCGCCAATTTTAATTAATTTAGGACTTATATTCGTATGATATGATCACACCAATAGCCTCGAAGATGTGAGGGTTTATGTCGTATCGTACGACTACCTCGGAATCCTAAGACCGGTTAGGGCTTAATTTTCAATGCAAATGCCTAACAAAAGGTTGAGGATTTATGTTGCACTAGTGCAAACTACCTCGAAGTCCTATGGTTTAGTTATTTAATTCTAAGAAATGTTTTGTCGAAGTAGACTCAGGTTTTGCTGATGATGATGGCCGTGCTGCCCACCATGCTCCGAGCTCCTTGTTGTTGCAGAGGGTTTAGTTTTAGAAATCATAAATCAAGAGATGAGAGAAGTGTTTTGGTTCAGAGAAGATCTTAGTTTCCAAGTGTTTTTTATGTTTTAATTAAAACAAATCTTAAAGTTGATTATAACAACACCGGTTAAGATCCCACTGCTCCATCCTTCCGCATCGTTATTTTTATCGGATTCACTTAGTCCGGATGAATTTGCTAAACTCAACTAAATGAGTTCCACACTTTCATTTAGACCGTGGGAAATCCCGTTAGCAACACGTAGGTTACATCATCCGAGGTATTCCCGATCATCCAACAAGACGTTTTAATTTAGTTGTAGTTGTAGTTTTGTTGTTCTGTTTGTGATTAAATTTTGAGTTGTTTTATATTTTGAAATGTTGTGGCGGTGAATTTTATCTTGTAATGATTTTTAATTTAGTTTTGGTTTCAGTTTAGGGACTATCCTAAAGGTTTTGGTTTTCATGCAACAGTTGTTTATCATGCAAGAAAAGTAAGTGCGATGCGATTAAGTAAATTGCAATAAAGTAAATTGCAATAAAATAAAAGCGTACCTGGAGGGTCTTCCCGTCATCCCAAGCTACACTTAAAACACAATTTAGAATATTTAAACATTTAAAGCAAGTTCCTAGGTAAAGCTAAGGGTAAAGGTTATGGTTGTCTACCAAAGTTCCTAATCCTATAGCCTAGTCACCTCCTATGACGTCTAGGTTCTTGTGTTTTTTTGGTTTAAGGACGATTTTCTTCATCAAAGAACAATTAAGTTTAATTGTTCTTATAAATATCCTATCATATTGAGGAAGTGCTTAAGACGAGTCTTAAACATCTTTTCAATACCTCTAGGATTGTTTTAAGTCCAAGAGAATTTAATTATACAAATGAATTAATCATCCAGGAGTTCAAGTTTTGTTCTCTTGCTCAGTGAACTAGGACATTTGAATATCCTATAAGTGAAGTAACACTTCACTTAATACTCCGTTTAGGAGTTATGACAACAAGAGCTTTTGAGGGCAAATTGATGTTTAAGTGATTTGTGATTTAATTTAATTTCAATTAATGGGTTTAAGTTTGGAATAGTGTTCAAGTTGTTTTAGATTTATTTTGAATTCTTTATGTCTTAGGTGATGTTATATTTAATTCAATTTAATTTAATTTTAATTTAATTTAATTTGGTTTAGTTTTAATTTTAATTTAATTTTATTTTTTAATTTAATTTTAATTTTATTTTAACTTTATTTTATTTTTTATTTTATTTAATTTAATTTAATATGTTTTAATTTAATCTAATTTAATTTAGTTTAATTTAATTTAATTTAATTTAATTTAATTTAATTTAAATTAATTTTAAATTTTAATTTAATTTTAATTTAATTTTATTTTATTTTATTTTATTTTATTTTAATTTATTTAATATGTTTTAATTTAATTTTATTTTAATTTTAATTTAATATTTTATTTTTTAATGTTTTAAAGATGATTTAATTTAATTGTTAAAGTATTAATTTAATTGAAATTTTAGAAGGATTTAATTTAAATGTTTTAACTTTAATTTTAATTTAATGATTAAGTCTTTTAAGCATTTTAAATCTTGAGTTTGGATTATCATTTTAATTAGGAATTAAATATTATTGAGGTGATTAATTTAGGGATTCTTAAATTAAAGAACAAATCTCCTCCTAATAGTATCCCTATTTTAATAATTCCAATTTTTTTTTATTCTTCCAAATTTAATTAATCATTTAATTAAAGTTTATTTTAATTATTTTTCAAATTGTTTGGTAGGTTTCTACTCTTTAACTACCTAAGTTTCAAACATCCAAAATCAACTTAGTATCAAATATTTTACCCACTCTTTTAATTAAACCTAAAATTTTTAATTATGAGGTTAAAATTTTAATTACCATTTTGCCCTTTAAACTTACTAATTTCATAACTCACTAAATTGAGCTTAAATGAATTTGAAATTTTTATGTGACTTCACTCATATATCAATCAAGACATTAGATGAGAAAATGTGATTTTTCTGTATTTAATTTATTTATGTAATTATTTTTGGTGGAAAATAGGGATTTTCAAGGAAAATTCAATAACATGACCAAGGGAAAGTTTCTATCCTTAAGAAAATTATGGGACATTCCTAATGACCAGAGGACCACTTGGACCAATTTTGGTGATTTTTTGGAGTTACATTTACTTTATTATAATTATTTTGAGTTTTGGAGTATTAATTAATTTTAAAAATAAAATAAAGGTTGAAAAATGAATTTTTATATTTTTCAAAAATCTCTCTGATATCAAGGAAACCAGAGGACCAATTTTTATAATTTTCTAATTTTTCTTTGATTTATTCGAATTATTTTAGTGGAAATGCTAGAAAATACATTTTTTAATTTTAAAATTACCTTAGGGCTTTAAAATTTAATATCTCATCATAGAGACTTAAGAAAAATATGGGGTTTATTCCTAAGTGATTAAAATTCAAAATGTGACATTTTGGTGAATTTTAATATTTTTGTAATTTTTATTATTTTTTAATTATTAAAAATATTAAAATAATGCAAAAAATCAACTTTTTAGAAAATTACAATTCTAATTTTCTTAAATTCCCTTGATATCAGAGAGGCTCCAAAACCAATTTGGTGAATTTTTGAGAAGTATTTTGAAAGTTATGAATTTTTGAAGTTTAAGTTTGGCTAAATGGCTTAATCAACCCATTTGATAGGGCTAACCAAGTCCAATTGACTTCAAACTTTTATGGTGGGTTCCTCTGATCCTAAAGGTCAATGGAGAATTGATTTCAAGTCAATTTGATGTATGATTAGCTCTAATTAATTAAAGCTCCATTTTGGGTGTTTAAGCCAATTAGAGTTATTACAAGTGAGTTAACTCAAAAACTATTTTCCCTATGGTCCTCTGGTCATAAGAAACATCACCAAATTTTCCTAGAATTTATTTCACAATATGCTAATTATTTGAATTAAAATACTCAGAATAGTGACCTAGAATTGAAAAATCAATAACTCTTCATAGGGATGGCCTCTGACTTTGGAAAATTCAGGGAATGTCCCCAAATTCAGAGGCTTCAAAAGCCCTATGGTCTCATGCCATGGTGAATTGTATACATGCATGGAGAATTGAAGATGTGCAGAGAGTAAATAAATCATTAAAAATCAAATATTCAATGAAATTAAATGATTTCTTTTCCACATTATTCTCCTCTATTCATTGAGCAAGAGGGTATTTTTATTTTATTTTTATGATTTTCCTACACAAAGTTATGAATTTTTTAAGTTTCGGTAATTAAATAAATAAGAAAAATCCCTATTTTCCTACTTATCCACGCGGCGCCACGCCATCCTCGGCAGCTCCGAAGGGCCACGCGGCGCGCTCTGATTCGGCGCCGCCATCCGACTCAGCACTATAGGGGCCCGCGTTTCATGTACCATCGCGCTGTCCGACTCGATCCAGACCGTCCGCTCGATACACGCTCGATCCGACGGCTCCCGCTCATCGTCTACGACCGGTGCGCACCCGTGACCGTCAACCTTCTAACCCTAATTTATCACTCGATTTTCAATGGATTTTTGTGTTCTTATACTCTATGGATTCGTCTTGAAGAGACGAACACATCCATACGGTAAACATGCATTGAAATTGATTCAAATTAAATGGAGAATCTCTGTAAGCTCGGGAAGAAGAGTGAGTCCATACCTTTGCTCAGAGAAGTGAAGCTTCGATCTGAGAGTTGTGTCACCTTCGATTGGGTCCAAGCAAGCTCCAGATGAAGTCCCTTGCCCTAGTGAATTGTCTAGGTATGATTTCGACCACAGCCGATTACAAAGCTTGGAGTCTGGAACGGATGGGTGGCCTGGAGAGGGGGCTTTCACTTGGGAACTCCTTCTCTTGGTCTTGTGCAGGTGTGGGTGAGTTTAATTTGACTTTGGTGGAGGATATGGGAGTGTCATGTTCTGGCCTGTGAATTGAGCTCCAAAATTGAGCTCAATTAATGGGGATTAGGGCAAGAGAACAGTGGGGATCAAATGCTCTAAGTGTGGGGGAGAGTCTGGAGTGATTTTGGCAGAGTTTCCTTAAGGTTGGTTCAGCACCTCTCATGGCCGAGAGGAGGTGGGGTTTAAATAGGAGAGGCTGGAGGGCCTCCCAGGGGGAGTTAGGGACTGGGATCAGCTGCTCTATGCAAGAGAAGAACAGCCATGGTGGCCACTGGACTTGGGGCAGCTCAGCAAGGGGGAATTTCAATGTTGGCTCACATGTGAGCTCTCGGGAGTGGTGTTTTCCGGCGATCTAGGTGGCTGGCCGACAGGCATGGGTCACCCTCAAGTTCAGGTGGGTCAGGGCTTGATGTTTGTGAAGTCAATCGGTGGCTGCCATGTGTAAAGGGTTTGAATCAAAGTGGAATGGGTTAAGGGTGTATTTTGGCTAAGTTTGGTCAAATGCATGGATTGGGCTAGGTGCACCTCCCCATGGCTAGTTTGGGCTGAAGAGAAAGTGGTTTAGGTCAGCTTGATTAGTGGGGAAAGGTCACCATCCAAGTACAATTAAGTTTAAGCAAGATTTAGGGGAGACATGGGAGTGGTTAATCACTCTTAAGAGGATCATTAAAGGGTCCCCTCCTCTTGCCATTAATGGCTTGGTGAGGTGGAAAGTAGATTCCATGGCTCTCATGGCTCCCATGTGGCTTATGCATGGCTTCATGGCTCATCTTTGGCTTGGGAAAAGTTTAGTCAACTTTCATGAGGAAGGGTGTTGGAATTTTTGATGGATTTAAGGAGAATTGTCATAAGGCTTGATTTGGATTTATTTGGTGATAGATTTTAGAACTTAGGAAGTGTTTTAAATCAAAGGGATGATGAGAGGAATTCCATGTGGGCTTTGTCATGGACTTTGGGCTTTTGAATTTATCTTGGATGGGCTTTTTAGAAAGGTTTAAGAAAGTGGGCCTTGGGCTTTAGGGATGGGAACTTTTGTAAAAGGTTGGGCCAAATAATTATTGGGTTTGCTTTAAGGATGTGTCATGAGTAATTTGAAATAAATTTGAGGTGGTTTGGGCTTGAATTGGGTTGGATTTGGGTTCATTCTGGTACATGGGCCAATGTAGGTCAAATTGGGCTAATTTGAGCCAATGTTGGGCTAGGGTTGAAATTGATGTAAAATTAATGTTAGGAAATGTTTATGGGAGTGTTTCAAAGAGGTTTCAACTTTTTTTGGGGTTGGATTTTGGGGTTTGGGTCTATTTGGGTTAAGTTTGGGTTTAGGTCAAAATTGGGCTTTTTGGTTTTGGGTTGAATTTGAGTGGGGTTTGGGTCCAAATTTTGGGCAAATTATGTTAGTTTTTTGTTTGTGGGGATGTTAGGGAAGGTTTATAAAAGATTTGGGGTTAATTGGAGTTGAATTGGGTTAGTTTGGGCTAAGTTTGGGTCATGGATCCAAATTGGGCTTTAAGGTCAAAAGTGAAATTGGATTCAAATGTCAATCAAAGTGGGCTTGGATTTGGTCTAAATTGGTGTTGGGGATGTTGAATTGAAGTTTAGAAGTGAATTTGACCACAATTTGGGTCAATTGGGTAGGTTTGGTTTGACATTGGGTTCACTTTGGGTTAAAATAAGTCAAATTGGGGATTTTAACAAAAGTGGGGTAAATTGACAAAATTGGTCCATGGTGTAGTTGAACAAAATGAAATTGGGAATATTTGGGATTTTGTGGAATTTTCTGGGAATTTTATGAATTTTTGGATTTTTGGGTCAAGAGGGGCATTTTGGTAATTTGAAGGGTATTGGGGGTTTTTTTGGAATTTTGGGTATTTTGGGTAAAAATGATCAATTTGAGTGGTGGGAGAATGTTTAGGATTGATTTTGAGGAATTTTGGGTGATTTGGAGATTTTTAGAAAATTTGGGTAATTTCGATGGTTTTGGGTAAGCTAGGCGGTTCTGGGTCCCGAGGTCAAAAATTGAAAATTTGGAAAATTGAAGATTGGGTAAATGTGAGTGGAATGAAATCATTTTGGTTGGGCCATGAAGCCATATCAAGCCCACATGAGCCATGAAGGGACTCATTTGAGGCATTCACTATGTTATTCCTAACCCTCTTAGCCAAGGGCGACCATCCATGTGAATCACCTTCATGAGTCAGGAGGTCAAGTTGGGTATGGGTGTGGTTTTAGGAGGTGTGTGAAAGTGTAGTGTATAAGTGTAGTGTGTGTGTAAGTCAGCCTTCACCAGACTAGGCCACCCAGGGCAGTCCTAAGGCCAAAGAGTCCTATAGGAACTCATCCTTTAAACTTCCACCTGTTGATTTCAACCCTCTAGGTGATTATGGGTCTACAATCAAGTTTATGGAGTTTGCAGGGAGTTAAGAAGTGGTTTGAATTTCTAAGTGGTGGGTCCCAATTCTAATCCTCTAGGATAGTCAAAGGAAAAGCCTAAGGCTAGATCCTAAGTACTAAAAAAAAAAGAGAAGACCTCATCAAAAATGAGGTCAACACTTCGTAACTCTACGAGTTAGTCGATCGATCTATTACACATCCTAAAGGAGTTGTAGATGATGTTTTGGTTAAGGTTGATAAATTTATCTTTCCCGTGGACTTTATCATTTTAGATATGGAAGAAGACAAATAAATACCTATCATTTTAGGAAAACCATTCCTAGCTACAAGAAGAGCCATGATAGTTGTTAAAAAAGGAGAGTCGACTATGAGAGAAAATGATCGTAAAGTGACCTTTAACATCTCAAAGTCAATGAAATATCATTCAATAAAAAAAGATGATTAATGTTTTAGAATGGATATATGCGATTATTTGAGAAAAAAATATTTCAAAGTAAAATTTGAAGAAAATGAAGATTTGGAAAACGATAAATATGATGAAATTGATAACAAAGAAATTATATTCAAGACCAATTTGAAACACTCAATTCAACGAGCACCGAGAGAACAAAATCTTAATTCCATCTATTGTAAAACCCCCCGAACTTGAAGTAAAGACTCTTCCAAATCATTTGAAGTGTGTATTTTTAGGAGTGTTTTCAATATTACCAGTAATTGTATCCTCAAACTTAAATGAAATTTAAGAACAAAAATTAATGGATACATTAACAAAGTACAAAAGAGCTTTTAGATGGACTCTGGCTGATTTAAAAGGAATTAGTCATTCAATTTGTATGCACAAAATTTTATTAAATTATGAACATAAATCAAGAATTGATCCACAAAGGAGACTGAATCCTATTATGAAAGAAGTAGTTAAAAACGAGATTTTAAAATGGTTAGATGTTGGAATTATATATCCTATTTCGATAGTACTTTGGTAAGCCCAATTCATTATGTTCCTAAGAAATGAGGAGTAATTGTTGAAGTAAATGAGAATAATGAATAAATACCTATCAGGTAAGTTATTGGATGGCATATTTGTATTGATTATAGAAAATTAAATGCTGCTATTAGAAAAGATCATTTTCCTCTTCCTTTTCTAGAAAAAATGTTGGATAGGCTTGCTGGACATAAGTACTACTGCTTTCTAGATGGATATACTGGTTATCACCAAATTCCTTTTGCTCCTGGGGATAAAAGAAAAAACTACATTTACTAGTCCTTATGGAACTTTTGCTTTTCGAAGAATGCCTTTCGAAATATGTAATGCACCTGCGACATTCCAGAGATGTATGATGTCTATATTTAGTAAGTTAATTGATGACAAAATAGAATTATTTATGGATGATTTCTCTATATTTGGAACATCATTTGACGCATGCTTAAATCATCTTGAAAAAGTTTTGGAGCTATGTGAAAGAACAAATTTAGTTCTAAATTTGGAGAAAAGTCAATTTATGGTTGCAGGAGGAATTCTATTAGGACATAAAATTTCGGAAATGGCATGGAAGGAGACCTCGAAGAAATTCACCTCCTACTACAAGTGAGAGGGGTGAGAAGTTTTCTTGGACATTGATCACAAGCAAAATATATTAAGAAATTCATACCCATCTTTTATGAAATTGCACTTTAAAGAAAGGTATTTTCTTTATTTTATTGCAGGAATGAAGATTTATAAGTGATGAAAAACAAAAAGCATGAAATGGAGCAAATTTGGATCAAAAAAGGAAGAAACTCATGCAAAATGAACTAAGTCACTGACAGTGAGATCGAGCCCGCCGACGACGAGATCATGAGGAGAATTTTTAAAGAATTTGCAACTACCTCGCCGACGACGAGCCCGAGCCCGCCGACGGCGAGATCGCGCTGGCTTAGAGACCTTCTAGAAGCCCAGCCCGATGGCGAGGTCGTTTCTCGCCGACGGCCGAGACTCGTTCAAAATGCCGTATACATTGAACCTGGACACTTTTTGAAGAGGTGTTTAAGCACCCCTTGGACCTTTGTCTACCTCTATAAATAGAGGATGAATTTTAGTATGTTGGGTGTCTATTTTTTAGAGAGTCTTAGTGTCTACTGTGTGTCTTAGTGTCTACTTGGTGTCTATTTTAAGAGTTTAAGAGTGTATTTAGTGAGTTTAGAAGTGTGTTGTACTAGAAGGAAAAGTCAAAGGAACTTCAAGGAGTCTGCTTGGGGAAGAAATCGAGATAAGTATCTTTGTTTATTGTTGTTAACTTTAAATGAAATCCATGCTTTGTTTAATTTTCATGCATTCTGAGTAGTTTTCTTAGTCTTTCTCCTTATTTATGAAGTTATATGAATTGATGAATATAAATGAAGTGTCTAATATATTAAAATAAATTGTGATAATTTTTACTTAAAACTTAATTTACTTTTCAATCTGGCCCATCGATTTGTTAAAATATGTTGAATTATCAACTATAGTAAAGATTACATCCAATATTCAGGGAAGTCAAAAGCCTTGGAAGGAGGGTGCAAATAAATAGGGAAATATTATTTATCGGACGTAAAATTGGACATTTTAGTGTGACGTACTAAAATATTCAATTTGGTCCTATTGTTTGAGAGTCGAAGTGTAGATGTTAGCCCTCAGGTGAGGGGAACGTGTGAACTCTGAAGTGGCAGCCAATATCCTCCCAGCCTCAGCCGCGGATTCAGTAATCAAGCATAGGACTAGTCAATGTTCTTTACACCTGGACCAAAGGGTAATGAATAGGAATGTTCCGAGTTGTCGCAATACAATAAAAGTTCTATTTGAATTCATCATTCACTTAATTTTCTAAAAACAAGGGGAATGATACTTTTTCTCGAAATCTTTAAATCAACTTTATTTAAATCATTAGTTTACTTTAGTTCGCTTTAGTTACGTATTCTAAATTTTCGTATACTATATTAGTAAATAAATACTTTTAAATTTAGTTGTTACAAATCTTTTAAAACTTCTCTGTGGGATCGATAACCAGGACTCCACTAGAGCCCTGTATTACTTGATACGATACGTATACTTGCGTAGAATCCACATTATACATTCCATCATAAAATCAAATATATATATTAAAGCGGGATCAAGTTTTTGGTGTCGTTGCTATTTTTGTAAACATTAAAAAGTGGGTCAAGTTTTTGGCGCAGTTGCCGGGGAAGTAAAGAAATTCTTTACTAGAGTAACGGACTATTTTAAAATTTATTTTGCAAAATTGTATGCGTAAATTTGGAAACGAAAATTTAATACCTTACGATTCTGAATTAGAGCGTACAATTAAAATAATTAGAAAACAAAAAAGAGAAATTATAAATTTAACACAAATGGCGAATATTCCTGAAAATGAAAATATCAATCAACAGAGACAATTAAGAGATTATGCCAACCCTACATTAGATGAAATTCATTTAACTATTCAAAACCCCGATGTAGTCTGCTAACTCATTTGAACTTAAACTCGCAATTATCCAAATGGTACAAAACAATCAATTTAGTGGTTCACCTACTGAAGATCCTAATTTACATCTTGCTAGTTTTTTAGAACTATATGCTACTTTCAAATATGAAGGAGTATCTAACGATTCTATTAGACTTAGACTTTTTCCTTTTTCTTTAAGGGATAAGGCTAAAATGTGGTTAAATTCGTTAGCACCTGGATCTATTAAAACTTGGGAGAGTTATCACAAAAATTTCTATTCAAATATTTTCCACCATCTAAAACTCGCTAAGCTTAGAAATGATATAACTTCTTTTAGTCAGTTTGATGGAGAATCAATATATGAAGCTTCGGGAGAGATTTAAAGAACTTCTTAGGAAATGCCCACATAATGCGTTACCGTATCGAGTTAATTATTCAAACTTTCTATAATGGATTAGTAGGATCTCTTAGATCAATCATCGATGTCTGTCGTTGGAGGATCATTAATGTTAAAACCATTTGATGAAGCCTATGCACTAATCGAAGAAATGGCTACCAATAATTTTCAATAGCTTCATTGATAGAATGAATCCGAAAAAGATAGCAGTATTCATGAAAATGATGCAATATCTATGTTAGCTTCGCAAATCACCGCTCTATCTAAAAATTAGATCATTTTGGAATGAATTACTCTCCAACTATATTAGAAGAAAACTCATCTCGGAAAACTTATAGAATCTCAATCTCATTATGAAACTATAAATGCTATTAATAATAGAACTAATAATCCTTATGCGAATTATTATAATCCTGGATGGAAAAATCATCCTAATTTTAATTGGAATAATAATACAACTAATCAACCATGGATGAACAACATAACACAACCATTAGGAAATCCCTCTAACTAAGGAAATTCTAATTATAAACCTAGTTATCCACCTGGATTTAATAATAATAACCCTCAATTAAAAGATAAGAAATTATCTATGAAGAATTAATATTAAATATGGGTCAACATTTACAAATCAAGGGAAATCAATTACAAAATCAAGGAAATCAATTACAAATACAAAGTGACCCACAATTTTTTATATTATGATATTTTTAATTTAATCGCAACGACGCCAAAAAACTCGACCCCGCTATATTATATGTATAGAATTGTAATTGTTTATGTCGTGGATGCTACGCAAGTATACGTATCGTATCAAGTAATACGTAGGCTATAGTGGAGTCCCTGGTTATCGATCCCACAGGAAATAGAAAATTAAATAACAACTAATTTTAAAATAGTAATAATAATAATTTTAAAATAAGTATACAAAAATTTGAATTCTAAATTTAAGCGCAATAAAGTAAACTAAGTATTTTAATTGTGTAACTTAACTAAGTAGAAAATTAATACGTATTGAAAGTGCAGGAAATTAAACTAATTGCTAAATAAGTCTTAACTATTCGTAAAAAGTATCTTTCCCTTGTTTAGAAATTTAAGTGATTGATGAATTTAGATAGATAATTTTAAGATATTGTGACAAATAAGAGCATTCCCGTTCTTTACCCTTTGGTCCAGTGTAAAAGAATATCGACTAATCCTATGTTTGATTACCGAATCCGCGGCTAGGTACGGGAGGATACCGACCGCCACTTCGAGCTCCCACGTTCCCCTCGCCCGAGGGCTAACATCTACACTTCGACTCTCAAGCATCAGACCGAATTGAATATTTTAGTCCGTCACACTAAAATGCTCAATTCTACGCCCGAAGGATATTATT
>JAKZJZ010001391.1:0-28382 GCA_022702705.1 Papilionanthe hookeriana x Papilionanthe teres
AACACTAGATTCGAAGAAATTACGAAGTCGACTTAAGAAGTGGAAGAGTTCTACCTCCAAGAATGGGTCCAAAGGACAAAGGAAAGCGGGTGGTTGTTCAAGAAGAACCAACCCCAGCGGAAGAGATACCCATTCGAGAAGAAGCCGAGACACATGGAAATAAAGTGGACTACAACGTGCTAGCCCATCTTAGGAAACTACCGGCCAAGCCGAGCATTTACGATGCTCTCATCTTATCGAAAGGAGATGAGGGAAGCTCGATCGAGGCCTTACTTGATCCGGAAATTCGCTTAGCTCAAAAGGCCGGAGATCCCTTAGATGAGGTTTGCTCGTTAAAGGAACAACGAGGTGTCACCTTCACGGACAATGACCTACTACTTGGGACAGCGAGATCACGACCGACCGTTGTACATTTCGATTACTGATCGGAAAATTTACACTCTCCGGAGTATTGGTGGATCCGGGAGCATCGATCAATATAATGAATCTTCGAACGCTAGCATACTTGGAAATTGACGCTCGCGAACTCGAAGCCGACAAAATGTTACTAAGAGGATTCAACCAGAAAGGAGAAGGAGCCCTCGGGTCAATAACACTACTAATGAAGACAGGTGACTTAGCAAAGACAACCGCAAAATTTCACATAATTGATTCAGAAACATCGTTCAACGCTCTGCTGGGCCGACCGTGGATACATGAAAACAGGATGGTACCATCATCTCGCATCGAGTGCATCAAATATTACGATGGAGGGGAACGAGTGCATCAAAGGTGACTTGCGACCATTCTCCGTACATGAGATTGGAATCCATGAAGACGCGACTTATTATGCACCACCGAAGAAAACAATCTTCTCCGAGAGATACCGTAACAAACAAAGCAAAGAAAGTTCGAGACAACGAAGAACCCGAAGTTCTAGTCCAACGATCACTCACCACTCCCTTCCGGCGAGATGGTGAAGGTTTCTCCACAACTCGCATCCGAGGTCGAGGTCGGGGACGAGGTCGTGGTAGAGACGCTAGGACAATTGGACAGAGGAAACCAGCCATCAATGTTGATTGGGATGATAGTTCTGAAGAAGAAAAAGAAATCAAGCAAGAAGCAGCAACAATAAGTCAGAAGAAGCCGCAATTCGAGATCTCCCACGAAGATGAAAAGAATGAAGAATATAAATCGATGTACGAGAAGATTAACCACTACGTACATACTATGACCCTAACCCCGATTCATTCTAACAAGATTGAGGGTATGGTGGTCAAAGAGGTACGTAATGACGGTGCAAAGCCAATTAAATTCTACCGTGGTGCTTCTTCCTCCAAAACTGAAAATCATGTACAATTCGAAGATGTCACTTCATTAAAATTAATGGAATTACCTTTTGAGTGGTACTCTCCCTGTGTTCAAAATTTAATTCAGCGTGGTTTCTTACCTCGACAATGGACAAAAGGTCAATCTCAACATTTTGAAAAATTATGGAATAACTCCGGTCGTCCACCCAATTCAAAGTATGGACTCGGATTCGGCACGATAGGATCGGTTGACGATGCCGAATTTTGCTTAGTTGCCACTTGCGAATCCGATGAAAACTGTCAGGAAACTACGGACGAACTCGAAGATGTACAAATGGAGACGCTCCACCAGAATTCGAAGAATAGATTAAATCTACAATAGATGAGTTAACGGAAGTTAACTTAGGTACTAGCGAAGAGCCTAGACCTACCTTTGTTAGCTCCTTACTCAATAAAGAAGACTCCGAAGAAATGATTAAGTTATTAATGGAATTTAAAGACTGTTTTGCTTGGAACTACGATGAGATGCCAGGATTAGCTCCAGAGGAAGCAGTCCATAAGCTAGGAGTGGATCCTACTACATTCGGTCGAGGCGGGGTCCCGAGAAGAATGCGTCTAGAAATCGAACAATAAGTCATAGCTGAAGTTAAAAAGCTAATAGACGCTAAATTTGTCCGTGAAGAACAATACCCGACTTGGCTAGCTAATGTAGTGCCAGTCAGAAAGAAGAATGGTCAGATCAGAATTTGTGTGGATTTCAGAGATTTAAACAAGGGATGTCCAAAATATGAATTCCCTCTACCGATCCCGGAACTGATGATCGACATTGCTTCAACACACGAGATATTCTCATTCATGGATGGATCTTCAGGATACAACCAGATAAAAATGGCTCCAGAAGATGAAAAGCTTACAGCATTCAGAACGCCGATCGGAGTATATTGCTACACAGTGATGCCATTCGGACTAAAGAAAGCAGGAGCAACCTACCAAAGAGCAATGACAAGAATTTTTGATGATCTCATCCACAATCAAGTCGAATGCTACGTGGACGATGTGGTCATCAAAAGCAAAGTAAAGGAAAACCACCTGTATGATTTGAGAATTGTTTTCGAACGATTAAGGCAATTTAACCTTAAGATGAATCCCTTAAAATGCGCCTTCGGCGTCACCTCCGGGAAATTCTTAGGATTCGTTGTCCGACATCGTGGAATTGAAATCGACCCGGAAAAGATTAAAGCTATCTTAGAAATGCCGCCTCCCAAAACCTTAAAACAACTACGATCTTTTCAAGGGAAGCTGGCATATCTTCGACGCTTTATCTCGAACTTCTCGGGTAGGTGTCGGCCTTTCTCGGCACTAGTTAAAAAGGACGCCAAATTTATTTGTGAAGAGAAATGCCGAAGGCCTTCGAGGACATTAAACAATATTTATTGACACCTCTCTGTCTTAGCAGCCCCAGTCTCGGGTAGACCGTCGATACTTTACACCGCGGCTTTAGACGACTCTCTCGGAGCCTCGTTAGCCGGAGTCGATGATGAGGGTAAGGAAAATGCTCTTTACTACTTAAGCCGTCGTTTACTTCGACGGAAGTAAGGTATCCCACAATTGAAAAGCATTGTTTGGTCCCGATCTTCGCCGCTCAAAAGCTCGGGCACTACATGCTTTCTCATAAGGTCAACCTAATCTCGAAGTTTAATCCATTGCAATACTTGATGACTCGTCCGACACTTTCCGGCGGACTTGCCGGATGGTCGATGATATTATTGCAATTCGATATAACTTTCGTGTCTCTGCGTGCCGTGAAGGGACAAGTCTTAGCGGACTTTCTCGCAGCGACACCCTTTGTCGACGGAATCTCCTCTCGATGACGATTTGCCGGATGAACAAATAATCGGCCTAGAAGACCCCGATGATCGACATTGGGAATTATATTTCGACGGAGCATCTTCGACACACAAAGACGAAGAATTGCAAGTGATAGTGCCGGTAAGGCGGGAATCGGGCTAATCTTTATAACGCCAGAGCGGGGGATGTTAAGATACTTCTACCACTTGACAGAACCGTGTACAAACAAAGAAGCAGAATACGAAGCTCTCATAACAGGACTGGAATTAACTATTCAAATGAGGATAACAGACATCAACATCTACGGGGATTCGCAGTTAATCATTCAACAGATCGCCGGACAATACAGAATTTTAAAGCCAAGACTCGAACAATACTTCCAGGTATGCCATACAGTTGTTGGAACGAATTCCGAATGTGACGATCTACAAAATTCCCGGAAAGAAAATGCTTTAGCAGATGCTTTAGCCCGTCTCGCAAAAGAATTTGTCACGTTTGCAAGATGAATCGGTGGAAGTGTCGGTTCAAAGACGTCGAGGTCCTATCACGAGCTCGACATAGACACAATACATAAATCGGCAAAAGAAAAAGAATTAGTTGCAGCGAAGTGACGGAAAACACGAGAAGATTGGCAACGGCCATTGATGAGACTACTCGCAAACAGGAAAGCTACCGGACGATAGGTCGTTAGCCCATCGGATCAAGAAAAGAACTCGTCTTACGCATTAATAAACAACACATTGTACGAAGGTCTTTAGATAAAATGTGGCTAAGGTGCCTAAGCGGTCCGAGGCCCGTGAAATTGTTAAGGAAGTGCATTCGGGACTCGTGGCGCTCACCAGTCGGGTCCAAAGATGAAAATGAAAATTAAAAGACT
Organism: Papilionanthe hookeriana x Papilionanthe teres; assembly: GCA_022702705.1. NCBI lineage: Eukaryota > Viridiplantae > Streptophyta > Magnoliopsida > Asparagales > Orchidaceae > Papilionanthe > Papilionanthe hookeriana x Papilionanthe teres. The sequence goes on from JAKZJZ010001391.1 coordinate 4,015, forward strand.
AGGGTACTACTGGCCCTCGATGATGACCGACAGCATGAAAATCGCCAAGAGCTGTCACCAATGCCAAGTGCACGGAGTGGTTCTACACCAACCTCCAAATGTGCTTCATCCGACAATCGCGTCGTGGCCATTTGAATGTTGGGGCACAGATATAGTGGGTCCGATAGAACCACCATCTTCAAAAGGACATCGTTTCATTCTTGCGGCTACAGATTACTTTTCCAAGTGGGCAGAGGCAGTTCCACTTAGAGAAGTGAAAGCACACCACGTGCTACAGTTTTCAAGAACCAAGTTGTCTACCGTTTTGGAGTGCCGCGCGGGATCATCTCGGATAATGGGTCGGCATTCGGAAGCACACAAATCAACAATTTTGTCGGGAGACACGGAATCGACGGCGATACTCAACAATTTACTACCCAAGAGCAAACGGCCTCGGCGAGGCTTTTAATAAAACTCTCGTTCAAATCTTAAAGAAAACTTTGGACGATAATAAGAGAAATTGGCACGAGAAGTTGTTAGAAGCCTTATGGGCCTACCGGACAACCTTCGAACTCCTACTCGAAGCTACACCTTACGCTCCGGTGTATGGGTCCGAGCGAGTGTTACCTTTAGAGGTTCGGCTTCCTTCACTCGGAATCGCGGTTGCAAACAAGATCACGACGGAAGAGAACGCCAAATTACGACTTGAAGAATTAGAAAGCCCTGGAAGGGAAAAGACTTGCAGCGCAACGAGAATTTAGAACTATACCAAGCGAAGATGGTTCGAGCCCATGACAAGCGGGTCCGCCCAAGAACCTTCAAATTTGGTGACTTAGTTCTCGTTCTCGAGAGACTATTCTTGCACACCGCAAGATAGGAGGAAAATTTGAACCCACTTGGGAAGGACCGTTTGTGGTTGAAGCGAGTATACTCGGGAGGTTCCTACCGGTTAGTGAATTGCCAGGGAGAACGACATATGCTTCCGATGTATGGACGATACTTAAAAAAGTATTACGCTACCTGATGTTTCGAAGGAATGAATTCTTCATCCCTAAGAAGCACGGGCAAAGTAATTACTTATGATTGGGTCTGAACCCAAAAATAATAAAATGTGCTAAAATAAATAAAATCATGATAATAAAGTTTTCCTTGTTTTCTTTTCCAAATTAAAATCTCTTTCCTAATCTTATCCCGCTTCATTCCTGTTAAATTTTAAAATATAAGAGAAATAAAAAAAATGTCTTTAATAAACGTTTTCTTAATGTTCTTGTTCTTAGTACGACTCCGATCCTTTTCCTTGTCTTTTCGCGGGGAAATGTCGAACGGGCGGTTGGACTCGAACTTTAAGAATGGCGTAAGCCTTGCACTCGATGAAAAGAGGGTGAAAGATGGAGCGATAATCAAGATTGACTCGGATTTCGCACCGGCAGGCCTACGAGTACGAGGAAAGTGACCGGGTCCCGGTTGACCGAGAAGAACTGCCCGGGCGAGACGGTGATGAAAGTTGGTGGCCCAAGCCACCGATCCGAGCGACAAGAAAAGAAAGGAAAATACGAAGAAGACAAGAAAATGAAATCTGTAGTCGCTACGGCGGAGGGCGAGCTTGTCGGCGCCGCGCCCGCGGAGATTCAAGAAGTGCGGAGAGCTACTCTCACGAGCAACGCAACGAAGAAATAAGAATCGTCGTATCCGTAAGATGTTAACAAAACTAGCTGCGGACCCGGCGCGACGAGACGAGCTTACTACGCCGGCACGTACACTTCGAGGACACCGGTTCACCGGGAACCCGAAGAAAGGAGGCCAGCTCCTAGGATAACGAAAGGACCGGGGAAATATCCGGAAGATCGAAGAAAGAAGGCTACCACGCCACCGGATAGAACCACCGGTGATGCATGACCTTGTTGCAAAAGCAACCCCGGGGGATGTCCCGACGGACATCATCCCCGAGGAGCTGAGGTATGCAGGAGAACGTGAAGGGATTGAACCGTATATCCCACAATATGTCACCAGGCCTCGCCATCTGCAGATCATTCCGGAATACGAGCTGGAGAGAATGCAGAATGTTGAAAAGAAAACCTTTGAATACTTCGAGAGAATTAGAGGCAGAAGGATCAACATACTAGAGGGCCTCGAGCTACATACAGACGTATTCTCAGAGTATGAACAACAGCAAATCGTGGATTGCATCCGGGATTTGAAAAGAATGGGCCTAGCAGGCCGCCTAAGGGAAAATACCTACTCAGAACCCCGGAGATGGATGCCAGAGAAAGGAAGAATCACAATACAATGTGGATGCTGTTACAACTTTGCGGAAGACAGGAAGGGAAACCCTCCGGGAATACTCCGTCATGGCCAAGTGGATCCGATGCCACTAGTCATCAAGAGAATGGTAAAGAGATTGATAACATGGAGGGTACTGCCGAAGATTGCATACCCAATAGTCGCATTATCAACATCTACAAACGGGGTGATCGCATACCCCCACACATAGATCACCACGACTTTGTCGGACCCTTCGCACGGTCTCTTTCCGAACGAGTGTAACATCATGTTCGGATCCGACCTCCGGATAGCGAGGCCCGGGTGAGTTCCGAGGGCCGGTGAAGATACCTTTACCGGTAGGTTCCGTCATGATGTCGAAGGGCAACGGAGCGGATATCGCTAAGCATTGCATACCGGGAGCACCGAGTGAAGCGGATCTCGGTTACTTTCGAAGGATGGACGACAGGAAGACACCTTACCATTTCCGACCAAACGCGGAGCTAGAGAGCCTCCGGCCTTACGAGCTGTGAGTTACATGGGAGATATCACACCTCCAACGTACATCCAGCCGGCATCCTTGCCAAAGATGGCTTGGAAGGTGATGTTGTTGACCATGTACCCCACTATTCATACATGGGTTTTTGACAGATGCTTCTTTGGATGGATCGACAAAGATCATGCACAGTCCGTTTTGAGTTTACATGGATTGTATGAAATATATTCCAGATCAAGATGTATGATGTATCTTCAACATGATTGGAATGAAAGTGACCATGTCACATTTTGGCCTTCACCTCTTTTGTGCAAATTGATTGGGAAACGCCATTAAAGTTAAATGAACTTCGAACAAAGAACAGAAAAGAAATAAAAAAAAAGAGAATAAAAGAAAAACTTTCTAAAAAAAAAATCTAAAAAATGACGAACACCAAATTCACATGAACATTAAATAAACGATAAGATAAAATTTGAATCATTAAAAGATAAACGAAATCAACATAAATGTTAAATCAAATTCTCAATCAAATTTCAAATCCAATCTCGATCAAATTTCAAATGTGATCTTCCAAATTTCAAATCAAATCTTAAATCAAAATTTCAACCGAGTTCAAACTCATCCTTCCAAATTTCAGATTCAATCTTTCCATATTTCAAATCTCAATCAAATTCAAATTTTTGGGTCGAGGATTTTACATCCGAGACTGCATTGCTTTAGGATTCTTTCCCTATTGCACTGAAATACATCAAATTCAAACTTTTGGGTCGAGGATGTTACATCCAAGACTCGCATCGCTTTAGGATTCTTTCCTATTGCACTTGAAATACATCAAATTCAAACTTTTGGGTCGAGGATTTTACATCCAAGACCGCACTCGCTTTAGGATTCTTTCCCTAATGCACTCGAAATACATCAAATTCAAACTTTTGGGTCGAGGATTTTACATCCAAGACTGCACTCGCTTTAGGATTCTATCCCTAATGCACCGAAATACATCAAATTCAAACTTTTGGGTCGAGGATTTTACATCCAAGACCGCACTTGCTTTAGGATTCTTTCCCTAATGCACTTGAAATACATCAAATTCAAACTTTTGGGTCGAGGATTTTACATCCAACACTGCACTCGCTTTAGGATTCTTTCCCTATTGCACTGAAATACATCAAATTCAAACTTTTGGGTCGAGGATTTTACATCCAAGACTGCACTACTTTAGGATTCTTTCCCTATTGCACTAAAATACATCAAATTCAAACTTTTGGGTCGAGGATTTTACATCCAAGACTGCACTGCTTTAGGATTCTTTCCCTAATGCACTGAAATACATCAAATTCAAACTTTTGGGTCGAGGATTTTACATCCAAGACTGCAATGCTTTAGGATTCTTTCCCTAATGCACTGAAATACATCAAATTCAAACTTTTGGGTCGAGGATTTTACATCCAAGACTGCACTGCTTTAGGATTCTTTCCCTATTGCACTCGAAATACATCAAATTCAAACTTTTGGGTCGAGGATTTTACATCCAAGATCGCACTCGCTTTAGGATTCTTTCCCTAATGCACTCGAAATACATCAAATTCAAACTTTTGGGTCGAGGATTTTACATCCAAGACCGCACTCGCTTTAGGATTCTTTCCCTATTGCACTGAAATACTTCAAATTCAAACTTTTGGGTCGAGGATTTTACATCCAAGGTGCACTTGCTTTAGGATTCTTTCCCTATTGCACTCGAAATACATCAAATTCAAACTTTTGGGTCGAGGATTTTACATCTCGGATCGTACCGCTTTAGGATTCTTTCCCTATCGCACCGAAATACATCAAATTCAAACTTTTGGGTCGAGGATTTTACATCCGAGACTCGCATCGCTTTAGGATTCTTTCCGTACAGCAATGAAATACATCAAAATCAAACTCTTGAGGTTAAGGATTTTACATCCAATACCGCATAGCTCTGAGATCTCTCCTCATTGCAATGATTCAATTTGATCAATTCAATTTTCTTTCGAGGTTGAAGATGTTACATCTAAAACCTCAAAATTCCAATTTTCATTTCAAATCAAATCCCTCAAATTAATTTTGACAAAACTTCAATCTAAATTAAAACTCCAAACTAAAATCTAAGCTCACACATCAAACTTAAACCGAAACAAAATAAAATCTAAATTGAAATTCTCCCAGGTCATGTGATTTGGAATTCACCTCCTTTTCCTTTCCCCAGCGAGAGTTCAGGTATCTCCAGTTTTGGGAACATACCCGATACTCCCCAGCGGAAATTCTTTTGCTCTTTCCCAAGTTTGTCACCTGGACTTCTGTGTTGGTTGTGTTGATCTCTTCGGTCAACGCCAATACGCGCGGTGTGCTCCGTCGACTCACCACACCTATTGGGGTCCATTTGTTGACCTCATTTTTGATGAGGTCTTCTCTTCTTCTTTTAGTGCTTAGGATCTAGCCTTAGGCTTTTCCTTTGACTATCTTAGTGGACTAGAATTGGGATCCACCTTTTAGAAATTCAAACCACTTCTTATCTCCCTGCAAACTCCACAAACTTGACTGTAGACCCCTAATCACCTAGAGGGTTGAAATCAAATGTGGAAGTTTAAAGGATGGGTTCCTATAGGACTCTTTGGCCTTAGGACCGCTCACTGGTGGCTCTGATGCAGTGAAGGGGCTGACTTACACACACACTACACTTATACACTACACTTTCACACACTTCCTAAAACCACAACCATACCCAACTTGACCTCCTGACTCATGTAGGTGATTCACATGGATGGTCCTTAACCCCTAAGCCTTTGGCTAAGAGGGTTAGGAACAACATAGTGAATGCTTCAAATGAGTCCCTTCATGGCTCATATGGGCTTGATATGGCTTCATGGCTCAACCAAAATGATTTCATTCCACTCAAATTTACCCAATATTCAATTTTCTCAAATTTTCAATTTTTGACCCCCGGGACCCTACACCCGCTTAGCCTGCCCAAAACTCTTGAAATTACCCAAATTATTGCAAAATTTCCAAATTACCCAAAATTCTCCAAAATCATTTCCAAACATTTCCACATCACTCAAATTGATCATCCATACCCAAAAATATCAAAAATTCCAAAAATACCTCCCAATACCCTCCAAATACCCAAAATACCCCTCTTGACCCAAAAATCCAAAAATTCAGAAATTTCCCAGAAAATTCCAGAAAATCCCAAATATTCCCAATTTCATTTTGTCCAACTACACCATGGGCCAATTTTGTCAATTTACCCTACTTTTGTCAAAACCCCTAATTTGACCCATTTTAACCCAAAGTGAACCCAATGTCAAACCAAACCTACCCAATTGACCCCAATTTTGGTCCAATTCAATTCTAAATTTCAATTAAACATTGCCAATACTAATCTAGACTAAACCCAAGTCCAATTTGATTGATATTTGGATCCAATTTCACTTTTGGCCTTAAAGCCCAATTTGGACCCATGACCCAAACCTAACCCAAACTCACCCAATTAAACTCCAATTAACCCCAAATATTTTCTAAATCTTCCTTAGCATCCCCACAAACAAAACACTAACATGATTTGCCCAAAATTTAGACCCAAACCCCACTCAAATTCAACCCAAAGCTAAAAGGCCCATTTTTGACCTAAACCCAAACCTAGCCAAAATGACCCCTTCCCCATTCCATTTTAATTCAAAGCCTTTACACATGTCAAACTCCAATTGACTTCACCAACTTCAAGCCCTGGACTCCCTGACCCTGAAGGTGACCCATGCCTGCCGGCCAGCCGCCTGGATCGCCGGAAAACACCATGGTCGAGACCTTGGGAGGAGCCAAACTTTGGAATTCCACCTTCGTCGAGCTCGCCCCATGCCCAATGGCCACCATGGCTGTTCTTCCCATGACCAGAGCAACTGATCCCAACCCTTGGCCATCCCTGGGAGGCTCTCCAGCCACCTCTATTTAAACCCGACCCCCTCACGGCCATGAGAGGAGAGTTGCACAAACCTTACCGAAACTCTGCCAAAATTGTTCCAAACACTTCTCCACCCTTAGAGCAGTTGATTCCAGTGTCAATTTGCCCTAATCCCCACTGACATAACTCAATTTCTCAACTGAAATTCCACCCAAAACCAGGACACTTCTCCACAGTGAGCCAATCCCCAAATTGATTGGTTCTACACCTTCACCAGACCAAGGGAAGGTGTCCACCAGCAAAAGCCCCATCTCCAAGCCACCCAGTTGCTCCGGCCTCCAAGCTTTGTGATCGGCCGTGGTCGAAATCCAACCTAGACAATTCACCGGACCGGAGACTTCATCCGGAGCTTGCTAGGATCCAATCGAAGGTGCAACAACTCTCGGATCGAAGCCACACTTCTCCGAGCAAAGGTATGAGCTAATTCTTCATCCCGAGCTTCCGGAGATTCTCCATTTCAAATGCTTTAATTTCAATGCATGATAACCGTATAGATGTGTTCGTCTCTTCAAGACGAATCCATAGAGCATAAGAACATGAAAATCCATTGAGTATCGAGTGAGATATTAGGGATTTAGTGTGGACGGCTCTCGGGTGAGGACACTTGGGGACGATGAACGGATGCCGTCCATTTAATACACGCGCGGACGGACGGCCAAGATCACGTCGGATCAGAAGACGGAGCGATACAGCGGGCCCCGGGAGCGCTGAGTCAGATGGAGGCGTCGAATGGGAGCACGCCACGCGGCGTTTCGGAGCTGCCGAGGTTGACGCGGCGCCGCGTAGATAAATAGAAAATTAGGGATTTTTCCGATTTATTTAATTCCCTAAACTTCAAAAATTTATAACTTTGTGTAGAAAAATCAGAAAAATAAAATAAAAATACCCAGTTGCTCAGTGAACAGAGGAAAATAATGTGGAAAAGAAATCATTTAATTTCATCAAGTATTTTATTTTTTATAATTTATTTTCTCTCTGCATACATTTAATGCTCCATGCATGTATACAATTCACCATGGCATGAGACCATAGGGCTTTTGAAGCCTCTGAATTTGGGAACATTCCCTGAATTTTCCAAAGTCAGAGGCCATCCCTATGAAGAGTTATTGATTTTTCAAATTCATGTTATTGTTTTGAGTATTTTAATTCCAATAAATAGCATGTTGTGAAATAAATTCTAGGAAAATTTGGTGATGTTCCTTATGACCAGAGGACCCTAGGAAAAATAGGTTTTGAGTTAGTTCATTTAAAACAACCCTAATTGGCTTAAACACTCAAAATATGTCTCTAATTAATTAGAGCTAACCATGCATTAAATTGACTTCAAATCAATTCTCCATTGACCTTTAGGATCAGAGGAACCCACCATAAAAATTTGAGGTCAATTGGACTTGGTTAGCCCTACTAATTGAGTTGATTAAGCCACTTAGTCATCTTAAACCTTAAAAATTCATAACTTTCAAAATATCTTTCAAAAATTCACCAAATTGGTTTTGGAGCCTCTCTAATATTAGGGGAATCTAAGAAAATTAAAATTTCAATTTTCTAAAAAAGTTGATTTTTAATATTATTTTAATATTTTAATAATTAAAAAATAATAAAAATCACAAAAATAATAAAATTCACCAAAATGTCACATTTTAAATTTTAATCACTTAAGAACAAACCCCATATTTTTCCTAGGTTTATTTAGTGAGATATTAAATTTTAAAGCTCTAGGGTAATTTTAAAATTAAAAAATGTATTTTCTAGCATTTTCACTAAAATAATTATAATAAATCATAGAAAAATCAGAAAATTGTAAAATTTGATTCTCTGATTTCCTTGATATCAGAGAGATTTTTGAAAAATATAAAATTAATTTTTCAACATTTATTTTATTTTTAAATTAATTAACACTCCAAAACGTAAAATAATTATAATAAAAATAATATAATTCAAAAAATCACCAAAATTGGTCCAAGTGGTCCTCTGGTCATTAAGAATGTCCCCTAATTTTCTTAAGGATAGAAACTTCTCCTTGGTCATGTTATTAAATTTTCCTTGGAAATCTCTATTTTCTACCAAAAATAATTATATAAATAAATTAAATACAGAAAAATTACATTTTCTCCTCTCATGTCTTTATTGACATATGAGTGAAGTCACATAAAAATTTCAAGTTCATTTGAGTTCAATTTAGTGAGTTATGAAATTATTAAGCTTAAAGGGTAAAGTGGTAATTAAAATTTTTAATCCTTAATTAAAACTTTAGGTTTAATAAAAAATTAACAAGTAAAATATTTGATCCTAATCTGATTTGGATGATTAAAATTTAAATAATTAAATGGTAGAAGCCCATTAAGCAATTTAAAATGATTAAACTTTAATTAAATAATTGATTAAATTTGGAAGAATAATAAAATTGGAATTATTAAAATAGGGATATTATTAGGAAGAGATTTATTCTTTAATTTAAAAATCCCTAAATTAATCATTTCATTAATGTTTAATTCTTAATTAAAATGATAACTCAAATTTAAAACATTAAAAGACTTAATCATTAAACTAAAATTAAATTATTGAACTCTTTTAAAATTTTAATTAAAATTAAAATAAATAAAATTAAATTAAAAATTAAATTAAATTAAATAAATCAAATCAAAATAAATTAAATCAAATCAAATTAAATTAAATCAAATTAAATTAAATTAAAAATTAAATTAAATTAAATTAAATTAAAAATTAAATTAAATTAAATTAAATTAAATTATATTAAATTAAAATTAAATCAAATCAAATTAAATTAAGGTAACATCAAATCAAACTAAATTGAATTGAATTGAATTAAAATTAAATTAAAACTCAATTAAAATTAAATTAAATTAAATTAAATTAAGTTGAATTAAATATAAGATCACCAAAGACATAAAGACATAAAGAATTCAAAATAAATCTAAAATAACTTGAACACTATTCCAAATTTAAACCCATTAATGGAAATTAAACTAAATCACAAACCATTTGAACACCAATTTACCCTCAAAAGCTTTAGTTATCATAACTCCTAAACGGAATATTAAATGAAATGTTATTTCACCCATAGGATATTCAAATGTCCTAGTTCAATCGAGCAAGATAACAAAACTTGAGATTCTTGGACGATTAATTCATTTGTATAATTAAATTCATTTGGACTTAAAACAATCCTAGAAATATTGAAAAGATGTTTATGATTCTTCTTAAGCACTTCCTCAATATGATAGGATATTTATAAGAACAATTGAACTTAATTGTTCTTTGATGAAGAAAATCGTCTTCAAACCAAAACACAGGAACCTAGACGTCATAGGAAATGACTAGCATATAGGATTAGGAATTTGGTAGAAAACCATAACCCTTACCTTAGCTTTACCTAGGAACTTGCTTAAATATTCTAATTGTGTTTTAAGTGTAGCTTGGGATGACGGGAAGACCCTCCAGGTACGCTTTTATTTTATTGCGATCTACTTTCTTGCAATTTACATTATTGCAACTTATTTAATTGCATCGCATTTACTTTTCTTGCATGATAAACAACTGTTGCATGAAAACCCACACCTTTAGGATAGTCCCTAAAACTGAAACCAAAACTAAACTAAAAGTTATTGCAAGATAAAATTCACCGCCACAACATTTCAAAATATAAAACAACTCAAAATTTAATTACAAACAGAACACAAAACTACAATTACAACTAAATTAAAACGTCCTGTTGGATGATGGGGAATACCTCGGATGATGTAACCTACGTGTTGCTAACGGGATTTCTCACGGTCTAAATGAAAGTGTGGAACTCATTTAGTTGAGTTTAGCAAATTCATCTGGACTAAGTGAATCCGATAAAAATAATGATGCCGTAAGGATGGAACCGTGGGATCTTAACCGGTGTCGTTATAATCAACTTTAAGATTTGTTTTAATTAAAATATTAAAAACACTTGGAAATTAAGATTTTCTTTAAACCTAAACACTTTTCTCATCCCCTGATTTATGATTTCTAAAACTAAACCTCTGCAACAACAAGGAGCTCGGAGCATGGTGGGCAGCACGGCCATCGTCATCAGCAAAACCTGAGTCTACTTCGGCAAAACTTTCCTAGAATTAAATAACAAAGCCATAGGACTTCGAGGTAGTTTTCCTAGTGCAACATAAACCCTCAACTCTTCGTTAGGCATTTGCATTCCAAATTAGGCCCTAACCGGTCTTAGGATTCTGAGGTAGTCATCCGACACGACATAAACCCTCATATCTTCGAGGCTATTTATATGATTCTATCATATAAATATAAGCCCTAATTAATTAAAATCGACAAAATCAAAACATTAAATAGACATTAGGACTTTCCTAAATTCAAACCAAACAATAGGATAGTCGGGAAGTCACCGAAGTTCACTTCGAATCTGTGATTTCTCCTACTTTTCTTCCTTTGAATTCCCAAAACAAAATGTTCCAAATTTGATCCATTCCCTATTGAAATTCCAAAATTCAATCCTTTGGAAACTTAAACTTTGAAATTCTTGAGAGCAGAATTATTGATTATTATCGAGAGTTTTCTTAGGTGATTCCTGTCACTTAATATGTAATTAACTATAGGGGCTTGCCCTTATAGGGAATTTTAAAGAACCCGAGTAATATAAACCCCGTTTAATGCTTTCATATTAAGCGGGGAATTTGTCGGCTTATAAAATTGGTTCGCAGACCAAACGGATGTCATAAATCTTGTAGTTTATTTAATCAAGCCCCACCATCAAGCAGTGTGTCTATCCTTAGGGATAGATACACGGTTTGTGGTGCGGTGCTCATTTATATAAACTATTTGGGATGTGAGATCAGTTTAATCTCATACCTTAAAATCCTCAAATTTAAAATTATTTTCAAAATCAAATACTACTTTTCAAATTATTTATTTAAATTAAATTAAAAATTCGCCGACAATTTCTGTAGGCGACCCCTTTTCAAAATACCACACGACCTAAAAAATAAGCCGTACATGCTACTACAGGTGGTTCTTTAATCGCTAAAACATTTGAAGAAGCCTACACCTTAATTGAAGAAATGGCTAATAATAATTTTCAATGGCCTTCTAAAAGGGTTAATCCTAAAAGAATGGCCAGTATTCAAGATAATGAAGCATTTTCTATTTTAGCTTCACAAGTAGCTGCGATATCTAAGAAATTAGATAATTTTTCTATTAATATATCGCATGTAAGTAATGATAATTGACCCGACGACCGCAATAACACAGTAATATTCGCTTCCAAAAGATGGCCAAAAACTTGACCAAATTTATAAATAGCGGTTAGTGTATAAAATCAAAATGTTGTAAAATTTTAGAAAATATTTTACACACTAGGGGTACTACGCAAGTATACGTATCATTTCAAGTAATATAGAGTTTTCTTTTATAACCCCAGTATCAATCCCACAGAGAAGCGAGGTAAGAAATCCTTTAGGCTAATTCCAGTCTATTTCTATAAGGACTAAATTTGGAATGTTGATTAAAATGGGTTTTCTAATAACTAATCCTAAATAAAGTTCTTAAATAAAAAGATAACTTATGGATAAATTGGTTTGGAGAATTTCGAGATATTAAAAATTACCTTACTCTTGAAATTACATAAATAATGTGTAAGAAAGATATGCTTAGAATTAATGTAGTAGTGCCAAATAGAAGCATTCCTATTCTTTACCCTTTGGTCCAGGCATAAAGAACATTGGCTAATGTATAGATCGGTTCAGGATGTTTTATTAGTAGAATGGGTTAATCTAGACTCACACTACTAGATGTCCAAGGGTGGCTATGGTCGGCCCTACCAGTGACCCATTCCCTTTATATAGATCAAATTATTAGAATTTAGTCTGTCACTCTAAAAACTAATCAATTCTGTGCCCAATAAATCATATCTCCCTATTTATTTGCACTTCACCTTCAATAACTAGCACAAGTCCTTCGACTACCCTAGGATTCATGTGATATCTACTAGTTAAGAATTCATCTCCTTCCAGGTCTCTGAATTCTTCAACAGGTTTTAACAATACAAGTGATCAATTTGTAAAGTAAACGAAGATCCGGTATGAATATCATCACTATAATTTAATAAGAGAATATCTAAGCAAATCTTAATTCCTAAACATGCATCTATTTCATTACAAAATAAAAGTAAATGAAAAAAATTGCATAAGAAGTAAAAGAATTGACAGAACTATATAATAAATTAAGTGTCAACAAGGAACTTATTTCATTAGTATTCTATTATATTTATGCAACTATCTGTCACCTAGAAGCATCTAATAGATAATTCTATCATAAAAATGATTTTCCTACGCATGCCACTACTCCATATTGAAAGAAAGAGTAAAGGAAGTCACTTACGAAACATGGATAATTCACAACAGAAAACTTGGTTTTAAACAAAGAAAATCCACTAGAAAGTGTTTACAACAATTACAAGAGAATGAAGAACACAATACTTAGCTTTTTCCTTCTGAAAGAAAGAAGAAGATCTCTCCACCAAAGTTTCCCACTGATCCATGCGACGCTAGTACATCCCTTACATAAATATCTCAAAATCCCTCACCATTCTCTCTATAAGATGTAAAAATCTACAATTTCATAACTCTAAATGACTAAAATGACTAAGGGGGAAGAAAGAGATTTTATGGTGCGATTTTCTCTGAAGGAGTGGCCTCCTATTTATAGGCTTCAAGGATTACCTTGAGGCACCTCTTCAAAACATGTCCAGATTCAATGAATCTTCTGGAAGGTCGGTCTGGCGCCTAGGCGCCGGAATCTGGCGCCTAGGCGTCGAACACCGCGTCTAGTTCTTCGCACCTCTTCGCGTGTAAAACCGTTTTGGAGCGTCCAAATGTAATGTATCGCATGTCCTATTATCAAGGAACAACTAACAGTCTTCTAGAATGTCCAATAACTGCTCACTCCATCAAAATAACCGTCCAAAAGTCGTCAAAAACTCGACGGCTTACGTATCGAGTCCGGAGCTTAGGCTCCGGTTTCGGCGCCGAGCCATATTTTTTCTTCTTTTTGTATTTTTCTTCATTTTTGCTCCTTTTTGCTCCTTTTCCTTTTCTAGACCTTTTTACATCACTGTTGACCTCATTTTTGATGAGGTCTTCTCTTCTCTCTTTAGTACTTAGGATCTAGCCTTAGGCTTTCCCTTTGACTATCTTAGAGGACTAGAATTGGGACCCACCACTTAGAAATTCAAACCACTTCATAACTCCCTACAAACTCCACAAACTTGATCGTAGACCCCTAATCACCTAGAGGGTTGAAATCGAGTGTGGAAGTTTAAAGGATGGGTTCCTATAGGACTCTTTGGCCTTAGGACCGCCCACAGGTGGCCCAGTCCGGTGAGGGATGACTTACACATACACTACATTTATACACTACACTTTCACACACCTCCTAAAACACACCTATACCCAACTTGATCTCCTGACTCATGAAGGTGAGCCACATGGATGGTCCTTAACCCCCGAGCCCTTGCGCAGAGGTTAGGAACAACATAGTAGATGCCTCAAATGAGTCCCCTCATGGCTCATGTGGGCTTGATATGGCTTCATGACTCAACCAAAATGATTTCATTCCACTTACATTCACCCAATCTTCAATTTTCCAAATTTTCAATTTTTGACCCCCGGAACCCTACACCCGCCTAGCCTACCCAAAGCCCTTGAAATCACCCAAAATTTTCAAAAATCCCAAATCACCCAAAAATTCCTCAAGACCAATTCCAAACATTCACACATCACTCAAATTGACCATCCATAGCCAAAAATACCAAAAATTCCAAAAATACCTCCCAATACCCTCCAAATACCCAAAATACCCCTCTTGACCCAAGAATCCAAAAATTCAGAAAATTCCCATAAAAATTCCAAAAAATCCAAAATATTCTCAATTTCATTTTGTTCAAATACACCATGGGCCAATTTTGTCAATTTACCCTACTTTTGTCAAAAACCCCAATTTGACCCATTTTAACACTAAGTGAACCCAATGTCAAACCAAACCTACCCAATTGAACCAAATTCTGGTCCAATTCAATTCTAAACTTCAATTCAACATTCCCAACACCAATCTAGATGAAATCTAAGTCCAATTTGATTGACATTTGGATCCAATTTCACTTTTGGCCTTAAAGCCCAATTTGGACCCATGACCCAAACCTAACCCAAACTCACCCAATTCAACTCCAATTAACCCCAAATCTTTTCCAAACCCCCCTTAACATCCCTACAAACAAAACATTAACATGATTTGCACAAAATTTAGACCCAAACCCCATTCAAATTCATCCCAAAGCTAAAAGGCCCAATTTTGACCTAAACCCAAACCTAACCTAAATAAGCCCAAACCTCAAAATCAAAACCCAACCAAAGCCAAAACCTCTTTGAAACACTCCCATAAACATTTCCTAACATTTATTTTACATCAATTTCAACCCTAGCCCAACATTGGCCCAATTTAACACAATTTGACCTATATTGGCCCATTCACCAAGGAAGCCCAAATTCAACCCAATTCAAACCCAAATCACTCCCAACTTGCTTCAAATCACTCATGACACATCCATGAACTAAACACAACATTTGTTTGGCCCAATTCTTCACAAAATTCCCATCCATAAATTTATTTTTAAACCAAAAGCCCACTTTCTTAAACCTTCCTAAAAGCCCAAATTTCATGCTAAAGCCCATATGACCATTTCTTCTCATCATACCCTTAATTAAAATCATCCCTAAGTTCAAATCAATCATCAAATGATTCCAAATCAAGCCATGTGCAAAATCCCATCAAATCACTCCTAATTTACCAAAATTCCTAAAAACCTCTTTCATGAAAGTTGACTTAGCTTTTTCCAAGCCAAAGGTGAGCCATGAAGCCATGCATGAGCCACATGGGAGCCATGAGAGCATTGGACACTTCACCGTACCCAAGATGGCAAGAGGAGGGAGCTCTTTCCATGTTCCCTTAGGAGGATTAGCCCCTCCCATGATTCCACTAAACCTTGCTTAAGCTTAATTGTATTTGGATGGTGACCCTTCCCCACTGATTAAGCTGACCTAAACCACTTTTTCTCAGCCTAAAATCAGGTCATGGAGAGGTGAACCCAGCCCAAACACATGGGTTGACCAAACCCATTCCATTTTGATCCAACCACTTTACACTTGGCAACTGCCAATCGAATACACTAAGCCCCGACCACGACCTCCCCGAGCTCGAGAGTGACCCGACCACGGCCGGCCGGCCACCACAGCCGCCGGAAACCACCGAGCCGAGAGCTCACATGTGAGCCCGAACTTGAAATTCTCACCGCTGAGGCTGCCCCATCCCCGATGGCCATTGTAGATGTTCTTCTCTTGCCAAGAGCAGCTGATCCCAAGCCCTAACTCTCCCTGGGAGGCCCTCCACCCTCTCCTATTTAAACCCAACCCCCTCACGGCCATGGAAGAGAGTTGCACAAACCTTGCCGAAACTCTGCCAAAATTGTTCCAAACCTTACTCCATACTTAGAGCAGTTGATCCCCAGTGTCAATTTGCCCTAATCCCCACCAAAAGAACCCAATTTCCTAACCGAAATTTCACTCAAAAACCATGACACTTTGCCACAGTGAGCCAGTCTCCAAATTGACTGGCCCTACACCTTCACTAGACCAAGAGGAGAAGTTTCCCACTGAAAGCCCCATCTCCAGGTCACCCAGTTGTTCCAGACTCCAATCTTTGTGATCGGGCTTGGTCGAAATCATACCTAGGCGATTCACCAGACCAGGAGACTTCATCTGGAGCTTGCTGGGATCCGATCGAAGGTGACACAACCCTCAGATTGAAGCCACACTTCTCTGAGCAAAGGTATGAGCTAATTCTTCATCCCGAGCTTCTGGAGATTCTCCATTTCAAATGCTTTAACCAATACATGATCACCGTATAGATGTATTCGTCTCTTCAAGACGAATCCATAGAGCATAAGAACACGAAAATCCATTGAGAAATGAGTGAGTTGTTAGGATTTTAGTGTGGACGGCTCTCGGGTGAGAACGCTTGGGGATGATGAACGGATGCCATTCATTCTATACACGCGCGGACGGACGGCCATGATCGCACCGGATGAGGAGATGGAACGATACAGCGGGCCCCAGGAGCGCTGAGTTGGATGGCGGCGCCAAATGGCAGCGCGATACGCGGCGTTTCGGAGCTGCCGAGGATAAAACGGCGCCGCGTGGATAAATAGAAAATTAGGGTATTTTCTTATTTATTTAATTCCCTAAAACTTCAAAAATCCATAACTTTGTGTAGAAAAATCAGAAAAATAAAATAAAAATACTCTCTTGCTCAGTGAACAGAGGAGAATAATGTGGAAAAGAAATCATTTAATTTCATCAAGTATTTTATTTTAAATGATTTATTTACCCTCTGCATTGTTTTAATTCTCCATGCATATAGGAAATTCACCATGGCATGAGACCATAGGGCTTTTGAAGCCTCCGAATTTGGGAACATTCCTCGAATTTTCCAAAGTCGAAGGCCATCCCTATGAGAAGTTATTGATTTTTAAAATTCATGTTACTCGTTTTGAGTATTTTAAATTTAATAATTAGCATGTTGTGAAATAAATTCTAGGAAAATTTGGTGATGTTTCTCATAACCAGAGGACCCTAGGAAAAATTGGTTTTGAATTAGTTCATTTAAAATAACCCTAATTGGCTTAAACACGCAAAATAAGCCCCTAATTAATTAGAGTTAACCATATATCAAATTGACTTGAAATCAATTCTCCACTGACCTTTAGGATCAGAGGAACCCACCATAAAAATTTTATGTCAATTGGACTTGGTTAGCCCTACTAAATGGGTTGGTTAAGCCATTTAGTCAATTTGAACTTTAAAAATTCATAACATTCAAAATACTTTTCAAAAATTCACTAAATTGGTTTTGGAGCCTCTCTGATATCAGGGGAATTTAAGAAAATTAAAATTTCAATTTTCTAAAAAATTTAATTTTTTGCATTATTTTAATATTTCAATAATTTAAAAAATAAAAAAATCACAAAAATAATAAAATTCACCAAAATGTCACATTTTGAATTTTAACCACTTAGGAACAAACCCCATATTTTTTTTAGGTCTATTTGATGAGATATTAAATTTTAAAGCCCTAAGGTAATTTTGAAATAAAAAAAAATGTATTTTTTTAGCATTTCTACTAAAATAATTCTAATAAATCCAAGAAAAATCAGAAAATTGTAAAAATTGATTCTCTGATTCCATTGATATCAGAGAGATTTTTTAAAAATATAAAATTCTTTTTTTAACCTTTATTTTATTTTTAAATTAATTAATACTCCAAAACTTAAAATAATCATAATAAAAATAATATAATTCAAAAAAATCACCAAAATTGGTCCAAGTGGTTCTCTGGTCATTAGAAATGTCCCATAATTTTCTTAAGGACAGAAACTTTCCCTTGGTCATATTATTAAATTTTCCTTGGAAATCCCTATTTTCTAACAAAAATAATTACATAAATAAATTAAATACAGAAAAATCACATTTTCTCCTCTCGTGTCTTTATCGGCATATGAGTGAAGTCACTTAAAAATTTCAAGTTCGTTTAAGCTCAATTTAGTGAGTTATGAAATTATTAAGCTTGAAGGGCAAATTGGTAATTAAAATTTTAACCCTTAATTAAAACTTTAGGTTTAATAAAATTAACAAGTAAAATATTTGATCTTAATCTGATTTGGTTGATTGAAATTTAAATAATTAAAGGGTAGAAACCTATTAAACAATTTAAAAATAATTAAAATAAACCTTAATTAAATAATTGATTAAATATGGAAGAATAATAAAGTTGGAATTATTAAATAGGGATATTATTAAGAAGAGATTTGTTCTTTAATCTAAGGGTCCCTAAATTAATCATCTCAATAATATTTAACTGTTGACCTCATTTTTGATGAGGTCTTCTCTTCTTCTTTTTTAGTACTTAGGATCTAGCCTTAGGCTTTTCCTTTGACTATCTTAGAGGACTAGAATTGGGACCCACCTTCTAGAAATTCAAACCACTTCTTAACTCCCTGCAAACTCCACAAACTTGATTGTAGACCCCTAATCACCTAGAGGGTTGAAATCGAATGTGGAAGTTTAAAGGATGAGTTCCTATGTGACTCTTTGGCACTTAGGACTACCTCACAGGTGGCACGGTGCAGTGAAGGGGCTGACTCACACACACACTACATTTATACATTACACTTTCACACACCTCCTAAAACCACACCCATACCTAACTTGACCTCCTGACTCATGTAGTCATCACATGGATGGTCCTTAACCCCTAAGCCTTTGGCTAAGAGGGTTAGGAACAGCATAGTGGATGCCTCAAGAGTCCCTTCATGGCTCATATGGGCTTGATATGGCTTCATGGATCAACCAAAATGATTTTATTCCACTTACATTCACCCAATCTTTAATTTTCCAAATTTTCAATTTTTGACCCCCGGGACCCTACACCCGCTTAGCCTACCCAAAAGCCTTGAAACTACCCAAAATTCTAAAAAATCTCCAAATTAGCCAAAATTCCACAAAATCATTCCTAAACATTTCTCTCCACTCAAATTGATCATCCATACCCAAAAATATCAAAAATTCCAAGAATACCTCCCAATACCCTCCAAATACCCAAAATACCCCTCTTGACCCAAAAATCCAAAACTTCAGAAAATTCCTAGAAAATTCCAAAAAATCCCAAATATTCCCAATTTCATTTTGTTCAACTACATCATGGGCCAATTTTGTCAATTTACCCCACTTTTATCAAAACCCCCAATTTGACCCATTTTAACCCAAAGTGAACCCAATGTCAAACCAAGCATACCCAATTGACCCAAACTCTGGTCCAATTCAATTCTAAACTTCAATTCAACATTCCCAACACCAATATAGACTAAATCCAAGTCCAATTTGATTGACATTTGGATCCAATTTCACTTTTGGCCTTAAAGCCCAATTTGGACCCATGACCCAAACCTAACCCAAACTCACCCAATTCAACTCCAATCAACCCCAAATTTTTTCTAAATCTTCCTTAACATCCCCACAAACAAAACACTAACATGATTTGCCCAAAATTTAGACCCAAACCCCACTTAAATTCAACCCAAAACCAATAAGCCCAATTTTGACCTAAACCCAAACCTAACCCAAATGAGCCCAAACCCCAAAATCAAAACTCAACCAAAGTCAAAACCTCTTTGAAACACTCCCATAAACACCGAAAGCTACCTTGAAGGGTGAACCAAGCCCAAAATGATGGGTTGACCCAAACCAAGCCAAAATGGCCTCTTCCCCATTCCATTCCAAGCCATCCCCTTTACACATGGCAAGACCCAATTGATCGCACTAAACCCCGCCCACGACCCACCCGGACACGAGGGTGACCCATGCCTGCCGGCCAGCCGCACAGGTCGCCGTAAAACTCCATGGCCGAGAGCTCACATGTGAGCCCAAACTTTGAATTCTCACCTGCCGAGTCGCCCCATCCCCAGCTGGCCATTGTAATGTTCTTCTCTTGCCAAGTGCAGCTGATCCCAAGCCCTAACTCTCCCTCGGAGGCCCTCCACCCTCTCCTATTTAAACACCACCCCCTCTCGGCCATGAGAAGTGCTGAACCAAACCTTAAGGAAACTCTGCCAAAATTGTTCCAGACTATTCCCCATACATAAAGCATTTGATCACCACTGAATTCCAGCCCCAATTCCTTCCAGTTGAGCTCAATTTTGAGCTCAAACTTTAGCCCAAAAACCAGGAAACTTCTTCACAGTGGATCAATCTTCAAATTGATTGGTCTTACACCTTCAACGGGCCAAGGGAAGAAGTCTACCAGCAAAAGCCCCCTCTCCAGGCCACTCAGTTGCTCCAGCCTCCAAGCTTTGTGATCGGCTGTGGTCGAAATCATACCCAGGCGATTCACCGGACCGAGAGACTTCATCCGGAGCTTCGCGGGATCCAATCGAAGGTGAAACAACCCTCAGATCGAAGCCACACTTCTCTGAGCAATGGTATGGCCTCACTCTTCTTCCCGAGCTTCTGAGCATTCTCCATTTTCATTGAGTCAATTTCATGCCACATAAACCATATGGATGTGTTCGTCTTCTCGAGACAAATCCATAGAGCATAAGAACATTAAATTTGGTCAAGTATTGAGTGAGATCTTAGGCCAAGAAGATGGACGGTTCTCGGGCTAGGAGGCTTGGGGACTATAAACGGATGCCGTTCATTCAATACACGCGCGGACGGACGGCTCAGATGGCGTCGGACCAGGAGATGATACGTGAACCGCGGGCCGCGTGTCGCTGAGTCGGAAGGCGGCGTCGAATGGAGGCGCGCCGCGTGGCCGTTCGGAGATGCCGAGGATGACAGGGCGCCGCGTGGATATGTAGGAAATTAGGTTATTTTTCCTATTTATTTAATTACCAGAACTTGGAAAATCCATAACTTTGTGTAGGAAAATCAGAAAAATAAAATAAAAATACCCTCTTGCTCAGTGAACAGAGGAGAATAATGTGGAAAAGAAATTATTCAATTTCATCAAGTATTTTATTTTTAATAATTTATTTACACTCTGCATTATTTTAATTCTCCATGCATATAGGAAATTCACCATGGCATGAGACCATAGGGCTTTTGAAGCCTCTGAATTTGGGAACATTTCCTGAATTTTCCAAAGTCAGAGGCCATCCCTATGAGAAGTTATTGATTTTTCAAATTCATGTTACTGTTTTGAGTATTTTAATTCCAATAATTAGCATGTTGTGAAATAAATTCTAGAAAAATTTGGTGAAGTCTCTTATGACCAGAGGACCCTAGGAAAAATAGGTTTTGAGTTAACTTATTTAAAATCACCCTAATTGGCTTAAACACCCAAAATAGATCCCTAATTAATTAGAGTTAACCATACATCAAATTGACTTGAAATTAATTCCCCACTGACCTTTAAGATCAGAGGAACTCACCATAAAAATTTGATGTCAATTGGACTTGGTTATCCCTACTAAATGGGTTGATTGAGCCATTTAGCCATTTTAAATTTTAAAAATTCATAACTTTCAAAATGCTTTTCAAAAATTCACCAAATTAGTTTTGGAGCCTCTCTGATATCAGGGGAATTTAAGAAAATTAAAATTTCAATTTTCTAAAAAAGTTGATTTTTTTGTATTATTTTAATATTTTAATAATTAAAAAATAATAAAAATCATAAAAATAATAAAATTCACCAAAATGTCACATTTTGAATTTTAATCACTTAGGAACAAGCCCCATATTTTTCTTAGGTCTATTTAATGAGATATTAAATTTTAAAGCCCTAAGGTAATTTAAAAATTAAAAAATACATTTTTTGGCATCTTCACTAAAATAATTAAAATAAATCATAGAAAAATCAGAAAATTGCAAAAATTTATTCTCTGATTTCCTTGATATTAGAGAGATTTTTGAAAAATATAAAATTCATTTTTCAACCTTTATTTTATTTTTAAATTAATTAACACTCCAAAACTTAAAATAATTATAATAAAAACAATATAATTCAAAAAATCACCAAAATTGGTCCAAGTGGTCCTCTGGTCATTAGAAATGTCTCATAATTTTCTTAAGGACAGAAACTTTCCCTTGGTCATATTATTAAATTTTCCTTGGAAATCTCTATTTTCCACTAAAAATAATTATATAAATAAATTAAATAAGGAAAAAATCACATTTTCTCCTTTCATGTCTTTACTAACATATGAGTGAAGTCACATAAAAAATTTCAAGTTGATTTAAGCTCAATTTAGTGAGTTATGAAATTATTAAGCTTGAAGGGCAAAATGGTAATTAAAAATTTTAACCCTTAATTAAAACTTTAGGTTTAATAAAATTAACAAGTAAAATATTTGATCTTAATCTGATTTGGATGATTGAAATTTAAATAATTAAAGGATAGAAACCTACTAAACAATTTAAAATAATTGAAATAAACCTTAATTAAATAATTGATTAAATTTGGAAGAATAATAAAATTGGAATTATTAAAATAGGGATATTATTAGGAAGAGATTTATTCTTCAATCTAAAAATCCCTAAATTAATCATCCCAAAAATATTTAATTCCTAATTAAAAATGATAATTCAAATTTAAGTTTTAAAATGTTAAAGGACTTAATCAATTAAATTAAATTAAAAAGTTAAATGATTAAACTCTTTTTAAATTTTCAATTAAATTAAAATTAAAAATAAAATTAAATTAAAAATTAAATTAAATTAAAATGAAATTAAAAATTAAATTAAATTAAATTAAACAAATAAATTAAAATAAATTAAATTAAATAAATTAATTAAATTAAATTAAATTGAACAAATTAAATTAAATTGAATTAAATTGAATTAAAATTAAATTAAATTAATTAAATAAAATTAAATTAAAAAAATAATTAAATTAAATTAAACTGAATTAAATTAAATTAAATTAAATTAAATTAAAATTAAATCAATTGTAGGAAATTAAATTAAATCAGATTAATTTATATCAAATCAAACTAAATTGAATTAAATTAAATTAAATTAAATTAAATTAAATTAAATTAAATTAAAATTAAATTGAATTAAATAACATCACCTAAGACATAAAGAAATTAAATATAAAGCAACTTGAACACTATTCCAAATTTAAGCCCTCTAACTGAAGTTAAACTAAATCAAAAACCATTTGAACACCAATTTGCCCTCGAAAACTTTGGTTATCATAACTCCTAAACAGTAACATTAAATGAAATACTACTTCACTTATAGGATATTCAAATGTCCCAGTTCATCGAGCAAGACAACAACACAAATTGAATTCTCGGACGATTAATTCATTTGTATAATTAAATTCATTTGGACTTAAAACAATCCTAGAAATATTGAAAAGATGATTAAGATTTGCCTTAAGCACTTCCTCGATATGATAGGATGTTCATAAGAACAATTGAACTTAATTATTCTTTGATGAAGAAAATCGTTCTCAAACCAAAACACAAGAACCTAGACGTCATAGGAAATGACTAGCTATAGGATTAGGAATTTGGTAGAAAACCATAACCCTTCCCTTAGCTTTACCTAGGAACTTGCTTAAATATTCTAATTGTGTTTTAAGTGCAGCTTGGGATGACGGGAAGACCCTCCAGTACGCTTTTATTTTATTGCAATTTACATTATTGCAATTTCTTTAATTGCATCGCACTTACCTTTTCTTGCATGATAAACAACTGTTGCATGAAAACCCACACCTCTAGGGTAGCCCCTAAAACTGAAACCAAAACTAAGTTAAAAGTCATTGCAAGATAAAATTCACCGCCACAACATTTCAAAATATAAAACAACTCAAAATGTAATCACAAACAGAACACAAAACTACAATTACAACTAAATTAAAACGTCCTGTTGGATGATCGGGAATACCACGGATGATGTAACCTACGTGTTGCTAACGGGATTTCCCACGGTCTAAATGAAAGTGTGGAACTCATTCAGTTGAGTTTAGAAAATTCATCTGGACTAAGTGAATCCGATAAAAATAACGATGCCGGAAGGATGGAAC